>CCAG010011505.1:0-38151 GCA_001077435.1 Glossina morsitans morsitans | reverse complement strand
CACAATAGTCCATGTCTCGCACTCATATTATAAGAAGAGCAGTAAATGGTTATGCAGCACTGATGTGTCAGCATTGCTCTGCCGTATAGATGGAATCTTTGATTGCGAGTCTTTTCCGCTAATCCGTTTTCGTTACTATGATTCCTTTGTAAGCTGCATGCCACATTAGTCGAATTAAGATATTGACTTATCGCAAATTGTTGCAAATATAATCAGTCAACATGAAGGACTACATTTTATTGAGTTTCGTTTCTAAATCTTCAAAAAACGTATAAAGAAAGAAACGACACTGACAGTTATTTTTGTTTTTTTTTTTGGAAAGAGTTGCATTGGGAAATGCTTGTTAAGAAAACCGGAAAAAGTATGCCTCGACGTGTTACTTATTTTCAATTATGGATCAATGGCAATGCACTGAAGGGGAATAACACACCTACGCTAGCCATACAAATTTAACACATAATCCAATTCATTCTTATAGACAGATCAACGTTTATGACGCCCAATGACACACAAGCTACTCCCTAGAATCCGCTGGGCAAACAAAGCATTCGTATCGTTCATATCTGGCGCATAGTTGCAATATTCTCTTCACACCATGCTGTCCCGTATAATGTAGGTACAGGAGCACAAAAAGGTTGCATTTTATTTTAAAAAAACATTCATTCAAGTGCTCGTCTATAAGAGTGACCACACAATGCAAGTGTAAATATTCATAAATTCATCAAAATCCAACGTGAATTTTTTAATAAAAAATTGAATAATTTCCAACCATTTATTAAATGGTTTCATGTTCCACTATCTCTGACAAATTGAAATATTGAAATACAACTAGGGTAAGTTACACAATATAACCTCGAAGAAAGCAAAAAAAAAAAAACGAAAAGAACAAACGAAAAAAGCTCATGACGTCATTACGAAAAATCCTTTTTATATTAAGCTACAACAATATGTTTACATAGGACGTTCATTTAACAATTTTTGTAAATATTTTTAATACATTTCTGAAAACATTTAACAAAAGTAAACAAAGCAATATATGCAACGTAAACCAAAATATAATCAGTGGAGATGTGTGGGAAGCGTTAACTTTTTAATGGATATTGAGAGGTAAAACGACGGAGAACTTTTTCGAAGTTGTGTCCTTATAATCAACGCTAACAACTCTAGGAGTGTTCATGACATTAGTTTAGTTATCACCTACGATATGATGCGACGTTCTTTCATTATTCTCAAACATCAGTTAAACTTAAAGATAAATTTGTCTGCAGGTCGTTTCTTAGTTTCGAGCATCCTCGTCAAGAAAGCTGAACGAGCGTTATGTCTAACTTTGCATTTGCCGCAAATATTAAATTATTCTCTCTGGCTAATTCCACCATCTCCTCTCAGTATTGCGTAGGTCTTTTTTTTTGTTACTAACGTCCTGAGACTCGAATCGCAATACAGGGTACCGTTTACGTTAAACCTTGCTAAGTTATCGGACGATTCCTTAAAAGACTAAGAATGGCAATCATTTCCAACCATGTCCCCAACTGTAGCTTCTAACTGTAGTCAGATTTCCTCCGTCAATAGTTATTGAACCTGGCACATAGGTACCGTCTCAAACAAGAAACCCATACCATTACCTTCGTTTATCAGTTACTGTGGTTTCTTTGTCGAAGTATAACATTAGCACTTTACATCACCATTTTTTTTAAGAGTTCCAAGTACACTTTTAGTGGCACAACCTCTATTTTTTTCAAAATATTGGAAAAATTGGCGTTTCGTACGTTTGTCAAACATTGCTTTTTAATCGGTAAATATATCGTTGAAACTCAGTATTGGCTTGAAAAGTGATATGAAAACTTTTCTCCGTCGAAAACAATAAATTATTGGTAGTCTCTTACCATATGATTATGAATGTGAACATCAATTATGCTGAGCGAAATGACAGCCGGGAAAAGATTTAACAACTAGAAGACATTAAAGAACTACCGAAAATTATTCTCAACAATCGAAATTTGAGATTTCAAGAGATAGCTGACATTCTATTTATACCAAAAGGTTGTGTGTATGAAATGCGTACGCATCACAAACTGATGCCTGCAATAGTAAAATGGCATATATCGAAGATCGTTTTGCTGCTTAATCTATTATATTCTCAACATCTACTCTCCACTAACTATTATGTCTTTGCGGCTCTTAAATCAACGCTCCAGAAGAACAGATTGAGAATCAAGAGCTCATTGCATAAACTGAAGCATATTTTGAAGGCCTGTTTAGATCATAAAAATGGTATAGAAGACGTCATCAGAGTCATCGAAATGTAGTTGAATCCTTGGTGTAACTCTTAAAAGAGATTTTGGTGATAAGGAGGAATATTACATTTTTTCTTGTCCCAGGACTTATTGATCACTATATTGTATAAGGCATAAATCATAAAAATCTAGACAAAGTCATAGAATACTGTACGATCCGGAAACAGTGTCAGCTATTCATATGTTGGAAAGTGACTCCCCTTCATTGAGCGTAACTTAAGCACGTTAAGGCAAACTAATGTAAGCACATGTTTTTGCTTTTATATGTGGAATGAAAAGTAAGTAAACGGAAACCTTTATTCCATTAGTTCAATTATTTATGCAGCCTTGCAGTTTGCGAGTGTATTATGTTTACTCCAAATTAGCATTTGTAAGGCATGCATTAAGCCATTAGAAAATTACTTTTGATGAAAATAATTATCTTAACTTTTCAATTCAACAACGACTTCCTTCACCCTATGTAAAAAAATAATTGAATTATCTTTTTCTTTTTCTTTTTGGTATTGTATTGCACTCAATGAAAATCGTAGAAAAAAAAAGCTTAATTGCTAAGCATTACTGCGATCACCTATCAGCTCATCGTATAAAGTAGAAGAAGAATTGGTGAAAGATAAGCGCAACTATTGCTGTTCTTCTTCTGTTGGGGGAAATTGCAGTCGTCGGTCTTTTTTATAATTGTATGCGAACATAAAAATATTCTTCTTTTCAAGAACTTATAATCAATTTTTCTGTCGGAAAAGGATAGAAACGACTAAATTTCAACATGACGCAGCCTTTCATTGTTTATATTAATTTTGCTCTACGATTAACCCTCCACGACATCTTAAACCCATGACTTGCTATTATTGAAGTAAAGAATTTTCCTGCACACTTTCTTAAGTACAATCAATGTGTGCTTGTGTGTATATATGATTTTAATTTTGATTCAAATTTCAGTTAAGGTAAACTCGCAGGTTTTTGTAAGGAATAATTTGCTTGTTTGTGTACATAGTAAAAATAGTAATGGTTGCAAACGTGATTTGTATTATTTTGAAGGAAAGAAAGTTTTTTTTTTTTTATGTCGTATCCTTAGTAATGTTACTATGAAAGTATATATATATATATATATATATATATATGGAGAGACGGAGAAAGAAACTCGTACATTTCTTTTTCTTCTTATGAAAAGGAACACAATTTTAGTTTAATTCACAAATCATCAAGTTTGCAGCTCCTTTTTACCCATTTATTAAGGCCGCAATGATAATGAAATAAATTTGAAAAATGTGGCTGGGGAGTTCTACAATAAATGTCCAGACATCCGTTTTTATAAAGACGAATGTTCGCAACTAACATGCATGGAGAAGTTATACGTCTAGTAAAGCTAAGGCGAATAAGCAAACGAATGACTAAAGCAATCACCAACAGATATGTGCATACATACATACATATTAGCACATGCATATAAATATTTCCTACGGAGTATGGGTGAAAATTCTTACATACATATTTACATGTATGTAGTCATTAAACTAGAATGGAAATATACTAAGTTCATCATATCGTTCGCGACAACCTAAAGCAATCATTACTTTGTAATGTGTGAACGTTTGAATTTTGATTAATGGTAACGCTGGAAGAGAACTGTTAATATACCCCTTCATCAGTCATGCATTCATTAAATCGGCATAAGGCTTGTTTACGCGAGTAGTTTTCTGACAGATTTTATAAAATTCGTATGTGTTACTTTAGTTAAATGTAAATGTAAACGTGCGTAAGCCAAAAACCAAACTTACTTGGCCGTCTCTCAAATATTTACGCACAGTTGGGAACATTTATTGTTGTTTGTTATGTGCTTTCAACGACATTTCATTGCTAACAGTCATTTATTATTATTATTATTATTATTATTATTATTATTTGAATGAAATGTTGATTCAAATTCTATGCAACCAACAACTGCCGCAACAACGCCAACAATATTATACAAACAATATTATTGCCATTAGTTGAAGTGGCGTCACAAACAGCATCAACCAAGCAACCCTAAGCTAGCGGTAGTAAGACTTATCCCTGTCTCTTACTTCATTCATTTTTCACTTGAATTTCAGTATTTCCTGTGCGAATATTATCCTCTAAAATGTACGTCGGTGTGAGTGCGTGTCTTTAACTATGAATATGCTTGTTTTATATTTATAATAAAAAGATATAAAGAAATCCTGTTGAGTTATTTATGAATCGTTTTACTTTTCTTTTTTTTTCTTTTTCTTTTAATAACAATGACACGAATGCTTTTCACTTAGAAAAAGTTTTACTTTGAACTAGTCAACGGGATTCAACTAAAAATGTTTGCACATGTATATCATATCTATGTAACATAAATATGTATGCACACATTTAGAGAACTTGAGTTGTTTAAAAGTTTGGTTTTTATATTTCCTTTTCTCTTTTTTCTTTTTTTAATATAGAAAAGAACAAAACAGAAATAAAAGCAATTTTTTCTTTTTATATGCGAGAGGTTTTATTTAAAAACTTCATAGCGTTACAGTTAATTACTTTAAATTGTAAATAAATATAAAAGATCTCTTCTAAGTAAGTATTCATTTAAACTGTTGCCTTCTATTCAGATTTTTGAATAATATTTCCTTTGGAGGCATACGCCAAATTTGAACTGAGTCAAAATGCAATACATAGCTTTTCCTTTCTACAGCAAGCTATTGTAAGTTCTTAATATCGCCGTCTGTGAATGACGAGAGAAAGGGATAGAAAGAGGGAGAGAGAGAGAGAGAGAGAGAGAGAGAGAGAGAGAGAGGCTTGGAGGATTAACTATTAATAAGTCGGTTTAGAACTCCGCACTAACAATTCAGTCATGAATGTATAAATACCGGAGCACTTTATCATTATAATATAATTTTCTTAATAAAAAAAATTAAAGAATTTACTTTTATTTTAATATGGAGGCTAAAGTGTGTGTAAAATGTTTCAAAATATTTGAATTAAACAAGTGAAAGCACTGTGGGCAACTTTTTCATACAACGACTTTTCAAAATAATTCCTGGAAGGCTAGAAGTGGTACGACCAGAACATTGGTTCTTGCAGCAAAACGTATCAATTTTCATCAAAAGATTTCCAAAATTGCGAGTCGTAAGATGAACACAAGAACCCAGGCGCAGAGACAAGCTAAGATCGATTCGGAAAAATTCTGAATCGATCGATATTACGAAATATAGATCTATCTCAAATCGTTGTGGATGTTCCACACATCCGCACAAACTTGACATACCTATGTTCCATTAGTGATACGTGGCATAAAAAAAAAAAACTATTTATTCAATAGAAATAATCCCAAGTGTATTAATATTTCCCATTCAATAAAAATATCACTAAACATATTGAAATTCCTCGGACATAAGAATCCCATAAGGCTCTCTGCCTTATCCCACCTATCCAAAATATATCGGCATATCAAGTTTCGTCAAAATATTGCAAAAATTGCTGCCTTTACGCAAAAAATGCTGGGAGGGAAATTACACGGACAGTGGCCTTTAAAGTTTAGTATCTCCACGTGCCTTGATAGTTTATAAGAGGAAGTCATAAGGTTTGTAGATTAATTATTGTGCGGTTACCAGCGCCCACCAGTTTACACGAGAATCTTGTGGACGAGATGGCCTATACCAAGACTGGAACGCTAGATATGAGTGCTTGAGTGTCGCCTAAACTCTCCCCTCTGGGCAAGACAAGGAAACCTCCCTGAATTTGAATAATTATTTTATACCTCCGCAATTGGGGTAACCAGGACTAGCACAAATATTCCCCGTAGACTGCACCACAGGTGAGAGTTCGCACGCTTATTCAACCGAGGTATTCGCAAAGCTATCACTTTCCTAAGCATATGTGACTTATAATCCCTTTGGATCCTCTAATCTTACTCTACAATCTATTATGGTTATCAGCATTATGCGTGTCATTATTATTCATACTCTGGCACTCACATTATCCATGCTCCGTTGATTGTCGTCCAACTTGGATTGTTCGGCCCCCATGAACTACAATGCACAAGTAATGTATGTCAACTCAGCGTACTCAGGCATCAACTCATTCTACTACTTCTGCGGCCCGCTCAGCAACTCGCAGACCTGTTTCTTGAATCTTGAGCCTCCGTAGGAACTGAATTCTTAGTAGAAAAGTGAGCAAGCGGACGATTCTTGACCCTCTCCTAAAAAAAAGTGTAGGTATTAATGCGATATTCAATTTTTTGTGTTTTGCTTACATATTTTACTTAAAATCTATCCAAAAGAATAGCAAATAAAATGATTTGAATGTCATGGCAACGTGAGGACAACAACAGAGAATATTGTCTCTAAATAGAACTAATATAACAATACAGACAAGATGTTTACATAAATAAAAGAAAACTACACAAGCTTAGAAGACTCATTGACATAATTGAAGGAACAACAATAAATTAATTCGTAAATAGCAGATTTAGTATAATGCCCTTCATTTTGTGCGTATCAATTGTGATTGCTTTGTGTTCTAAATTAATTACTAGCTTTTTTTAAATCTACGCCGGACAGGACAGTTCATTGCTCTTCTTGAATTTAAAAAATGTTTTAATTTATTCAAAAAGTAATTTTTAACCGACTTAAGCTTGTCTGTCCGTTCGTCCGCCTTGTTTTTGTTTTTTTGTTCAGGCTACAGCTCGCACTTTCGGTACACTCCCAGTGGCTGTATTTCGTAAAGTCATTACATGAATAACTGCATTCAACGAAGTGGCGTAGGGTATTCAGTGACGGACAGTTTGCCCTATAGAGTCTTTACTCCTTGGAAGTGCAAGTGAAATGTATACATCTTCTAATACATTCGCGACTGGCAAGATTTTTCCGTTTTCATAACTAAATAACGGCCGAAGCAATGAAATCCCGAAGCTGGTTGTCGCAAACTTGTAACTTGTTCCTTTATAAAGGATCAAAATTATAAAATTTCCTTTGAAATATCAATGTTGCGATTATATGCAGTGCAAAATAATAAAAATATTCCTAATTTAGGTGCTTGTTTTATGTATAGATAATAGAACACTTATTGTCGCGATATTGCACTGCGTTGACTATCTCAGTATAACTTTCATATCTAGCCTGTATTGTCGTCATTTTTAGTGTAAATCATATTTTTGTGTGAATACTTTGTCTCTCCCTTATGAAACAAACTCCAATACACTCCAATGTTTATGTAAAGAAATTCTGTGCTCGAGCGCGAAATTCAAAAATGGAATACGCAAGGAAATGTTTTAACACGAAGGTAATCTACCACGTAAGGCATTCGTAAACGCATCAAGTGAGAAGAGTACACTATGAGGAATCGTAACGAGGGAATCCTTTCGGCATATCGTTTCACAATAATAGCTGGTGTACGTATATATACAAAAAACAACGATCTCAATATCGGAAACAAAACTCTTTGACCGCAATAGCGTTTAAAGGGAGCACTTAGTTTTTGCCACTGTTGAAGAAACAGAAATTGCAGGACGTGAATTCATGGCAGTGGCAAGCGGGAATCGAATTTTAAATGACGTGAATGCACGTCAGCAGTCGTGACAATTCAGGGGTCTATGAATGCATGTATATAGAGCATACATATAGAGCATGAACATTAATGATTGATTACTTTGCCAGTGTTATTTATGATATGCGCTACCGCAACTGATCTTCAAATCATACGATCGATAAGAGGGTAAGACGAAAGTCACAAGTAATTGTGATTTAACACACAATTGAAGAAAACATCGCATGAATCTGAAGTTGGAAATCTTTCGACCAATGATCTCTGCTCTTACATTTATGCCAAACAATAACAACAACAACAACTCTAATGATATGATAACAACTAACAGATAAATTCTCATGGAATATAATAAAAGCATTGAAATAATTTATTTATATTTTTATTAACATTAAAGATTCATCATTGTATGCATAAAAAAATATGCACACAATTATATCTGTATACAGCAAAGCAAGCAGCTGGAAGCAATTTAACGTGAAAATATCTGAAAATTAATTCACTTGTAATAACAACAATAGGAGTGTAGTGGTGAAAAAGTTTGAACATTTTTAACAGGAGAAGGCAGAAGGCAGAAGCCAGAAAATGAAGCAAAAAGGCAAAGCTCACCCTGAGGCATTGATTCGGAACCCATCTTCTATGTAAACAGAAGAACTGTTTTCTAATTGAAAACGTGGTAGTAGGACTAATAAATTCTCTTTCCGCTTTTCAATTCGCGAGTGTGTTTCCAATGATGTGAGGTGTGGTATTAAGTAAATTCCATATGCGTTCTAGTTTTTGTTCTTCGTTTCTTATAACTCAGTAATTAAGTGAATTTTACAAAAGGAATGACAAATTTAGTATGACCACATTTTTTGATTGTGGGAATGTATATATAAAACTATTTCCTAATAAAAAACAACGCAATCCGCGTTTGCTTTAGATTAGAAACTATATGCATTCAAGTGTATTTGAATAGAATATTTACATAATGCACTAATTGCTAGAAATGCTTGAATGAAGTCGAGTTACTAGCGAAGCCAAAAGAAGTAAAAGAAGTAAATCTTTCTTCTTTTTTCTTTTTTGTTTTTTGCATATTATAGAAAATTTTTTCTTTTTCACTAAAAACGAAGGCTTACTTATGCTTCAAATCCAAATGTAGCTAATAGTAACAAGCACTACATATATATATTGTGCATTAGATTGGTGCGCGAAATTTACTTTAGAAACATATATAATTTGTATAGGGTGAACAAGGGACAAGAGCCTGTGCAGCACGCTGAGCGGAAAAAATACGAAGTAAACGACTTCCCAAAGGGAAAAGGCGTAAAAGAACTAACCATGCTACCGTTGGTACGACTTGTACCCATAGCGAACTACCACAGACTCGATAATCAATTAAAGAAATGGCGGTTTCCTGGTGAGGAGCCATCGAAAGTGTAGTGTATCAAAATGCTTTTGCGCCTTTACTCTGAATAGGATCGCGTCGAAGACATGGCTGAGTAACGTAGTTTTAAACAAGAGAAGCTTTGATTAATTTTTTGTGGCAAAAAATAAATCAGAGCAAATAAAGTTCTTTGAGGGATAAGACCATACATCCTCTAAGCGGCGGCTAGTCTCTATAGTTTTCTCAATTTCTCTACTTCTTGCTAACCATCGCCGAGTTACATCTATAGGGGACGTTCTCTAAGCTATTGGTTATAGAAAGCAAATTAAAGAATCGTAGCAGACGAAGAATAAAAAGTATTTTTGACATTTGCTTGGAATGGAAAAAAAGGGATTAGCGTCATAGTATTTGACGTGGTTGTATCGACCATATCTTTAGGTATTAAAATAGAAAATTATTTTACTAAAATATTATATAAAAATATTAAGAAATGGGAACAACGAAGCCATCCTCGTGAGTCATCTTCAATCTAAGGGATGTAAATGGCGGGAAAAAAGGATTGTAAAGGCAACTGTTTTTAAATAAATTCAGTTTAAATTAACCTATCAAAAATCTCATCGCGTCTCACTTTCGTATCATTGTAACGATAATGCAAAAAACTCGAATCACAAGCGAAAGAAGTTTGTTGAAATTACGGTGCGTGTTGTGTTTCAAATATGCGCGTACTGGAAAATTTAATTTTTAGTCGAATTAAAATTACCCTACACCCACTATTTACTTTTAATCATTCATTCATTTTTTGCCAATTCGAAGAATCCTTTAAGTCAATAATAAAATTGATTGATATATTGAAAAATTTAGTTCCTACGCAAGTACCTATCATTCAACCTGTGTGCCCGAAATCGTTTTTCATAAGGAATTTTTTTTTTGTACGGCTACAACGTGATATTCTCAGATCGGCTTTTTCGAATTTCTATCTGTAAACAGTTGGGTGGTACGGTTTTTAACTTCGTTTTCTCAGCTACGCCCAATTTTTTCTTTTTTTTTACAAATTTTTTTTTTTTTTTTTTGTCACAGCAACAGATTTTATTGGTAAGCACAGGCAAATAATTCACGCTTTAATGAAAAGCTTAGCGACTAAGGGGAAAAGGGAATGTTTTCGTTCAATGCGAGAGTGACATCAATGTCTCGCTCTTCATAGAAATCGGCTAATATAACGTAATGTAAAGCGGTGAGGAATCCGTTACACGACCTAAAAAGATCTGTTATACCCGCTCGTGCCCCTAGCCTCGCAGGTTTAGGATGATTATGAGTCTTTTTTAAGTTCGGAGCGCCGTTAAAAGCGTTATAAAGCGCCTGGTATCTGATCCATCTATCTTTCCGTGCAGTTTGTGACCTACTTTTACGAAATCTTGGTAAAATCGATTACCTCTCGTAAGCTGCCTAAACACACACGGCTACACAGCCGACGAAGTTACCGAAAAGGAAGCCCTATGATGAGTCTCACAAATAGAAAATCCTGCGCATGAATTCATTTGTTTAAATTCTTACATATTTGTAATATTGCATCAGTCTAATGCCCATTTACAATTTCATAGAAGGGCTTTAGTTCGCTTTACATCACACGTATGTACATAGAACAGAGAACACACACATCTTTATTTATAAATGAATTTTACACCTGCGAATGTGTTGAATGCGCATAGCCAATGGCATCTTAACTCTGTGTACAGATATGAAACTAAATGAATATATATATTACATATATATTTATATATATATATATATGTGTGTGTATGGATATAACACATGTGGCCATTCAGTCGGTGCTTTTTACGTATTTTTATTTAATTATTTAGTAAAACAAAAACTCATATAAATGAATAGAAGTAAAAGCTTTTGATTACAACACTCGTCTCTTCTCGCAAGCTCTCGCTAGCTTAGACCATTTAATTATTTAATAACAACAAATTTTGGAATTGAGTTTTCTTTTTTTTCTTTTTTTTTTTTTTTTTTAAATATTAGTCAGCAGTCATTTTAAATCTTAATTAGTTTTGTTAATGGTATGAAACTATTTTAATATAAAAGTTTGACTGGTGTGCACCAAAAACTTTAATTAAATAATCATTTACTGTAAGTGAATATTATTATTTTATTACTATTAATGCTATCGTTATTATTATATTTATTACATTTATTATTATATTTATTATTATTAACATTATAATTATTTACACCATTATTTTTATTATTATCATTATTGTTATTATAATCTTATTATTGTAATTGTTATTATACACATCACTGTATGATGGGGATCTACTCATTTTGTTTTTTTCCGAAATATTTGTAACACCCATACAGAAGCTTCAGAGACCCCATTCTTGATCAGCGTGAAATTCTGAGTTTATTTAGCCACGTCCGTCCGTCTGTGTACCTGTGTTGTCGTTGCAAAAATGAATTGGTATTGAAAATGGGCCAAATTGGTCAGAGAAAAAGGGCGCAATTATAGCGATATGGGTATCAAATAAAAGAACTTACTGAGTTAATTTCGAAAGGCATAGTGGTGGGTATACGAGACTCGGCCCCCGCCGAATATAACTTTCTTACATGCGATTTGTTGTTCTTGTTATAAAGGATTTATGAGTTGGCTCATCGACTTGGTCCATTAATTCCTAAATTAATAACTCTTACCGGAAAGAGAAATATTTCCTTCAATAATAAAACCAAGCTACAAAAACAAACAAGGAAAATAAGTACAGAGGATTTGGTCTTAACATTCTACCTTAACACTGCGTCACTCTAATTATTAGTTATCAAAAGGATGTGAATGGCATATTCACAGCATGGAACCAATTTGCCCAAACGCACTCGTCCGTTCGTTTGTCTACATTCGCTGTCAACCATTCCTATTAGTTTGACTACTTATTTTACCTTATTGATGACGATCAAGACCGGTTTTGCATTTTCTACGCAAGTTGATTTTGATGGCAATTGCCATTGCGAGCTAACCTTGTTTTCGAAAGTTGTCATTTCCCACCCCGAAAGTAATTATGTAATCGCGAATTCCACAACGTCTCTTATATATCAACTTAACCCTGACGAACTTAGCCCACGTTAAATATATAAATATACAATTGAAGCTAAGTGTGGAATCAAAACGGGACAATCGAGTTTGGCTCTCACAAGTTCTGATTAACAGAAAATTCTCCAAGAATATTCCTCGCTTTACTTGTCCATTTAAGCCACGCCCAAGACCGAGCAGTTTCGACAGGTACCAGCAAAAATGATCGAAGCATTTATCATTAGGTAGCATTTACAGAAGGTAAGCTTGACACTCCAAAGTTTTTACACCTTCAATATTCTCTTGATAGTGTGTGAGGAAGAGGCTGATAAGCCAAGAAAATCAGCACAGCTTCTGTCAAAGTACGGCTTTGAATTTGATTGAATCGTAGAGGCTTCGGCGCTTACAAAATTGGAAAATGAAATACTTTTCGATTTAATTAATTCATTTATATAAAACAAATATGTGATTGAAGTCGAAAACTTTTCCAAGGGAGAGAGAAAAGATTCTTCTTTATGCTATATGCAGCGTAGTGTTCATTTAACTAAGTATGTTACTCAGCTAATTGAAAAGATGAAAAAGATGCCTTTAAAAGAAATCTTTTTTTTTTTTTATATAAAGCCAGTAACTTGGAGAGATATTTTAAAGTAATTAAAAATAGAAAATTCAATAGAATGCAAGCAAACAGAGGCTTAAATGTTGCACAAATCAATGTTTCCATACCTGCAAGATACGAAATTTAAAATCAATTAGTTTCGCCTCATTTGAAACCTTTTACTGTATTACATCTGGTCATTATAGTTTTATTATCAATAAATATGTATATGTAAATGTTTGAAACTAACAAAAGTTCTTGCTTGCGATCCATGCAACTAAAAAAGTGCTGAAATTTGAAATATAATGCAAAAATAAAAATTTCATTAAAATCCATTAAATTTCAAGGAAACCAAACAATATTATTCATTGAACTTAAGAGTTATAAAAAATGAAAAATTAGTTGATGACAGAAAAAGTTTTCTCCTTTCATATGCCTGTTTATATAGAACAACTAAGAGTTGCACTTATTATACCATAACTGATATTCAATGATTTTAATATTTGAAATTACTTCGAGTTCTAGTTTGTAGAGTGGTGCTTTAATGTATTTGCGTTGCCATGTGGTTATGAACACATTTACAGTAATAACAAGTTAAAATGGATGGGCAAAGATGACTATTAAATACCCTAAAGTACATACACATACATACACACACGCACACGCACACGCACACACACACATTTCGACTATCACAATACTTCGATTGCTTTCCTTCTAAATTCTAGTGAATTATAATACATTTGTTGCCATATGAGGCTGAAATTATATCTCAAAGCCATTTTTTTTTCTTAACATTTTTTATGACAACTACTGAGAATTAGACTTTGCGTCATATAGAGGCTTGGTCTTCAATTAACAGCGTACTACTTCAACCTTAATTCTTAAAGCATTACTTTATACCAGTTTTTGTGACAACTACTAGGAATTAGGCTTTGCACCATATAGAGGCTTAGTCTTTAATACGGGAATCTTTTCATATTTGAGAATATTATTATTCATCAATTTGCGTTGACGCAAAGTTCCCTCATACAACGACCTTTCCTAAATAGTGCTTTATATAGAGTATCCGTCCGATCCAATACATTTTCAATATCATTGCATTCACGGAGTGAAACATGACAGTACATCAACTTTCAGAGAAATATCTTCAAAATTGCGACCTATAAGTTGAGCACATAACATTGGAAACATTAGACAGACATACATGATTAAATCGATTAAGTCGACAAAATGATATTGATTCAGAATCAACTGTACAACGATAAGAAATGAGTCCATCGCAAGTCCTTTTTGGGTATTGCGTTCATTTGTATAAAATGTAACATACGCTGTATCACAGTTTGCGTAGAGTATAAAAATATGAAACTCGTAAAGGCAATGACACGTTAAATTATGAGCGGTAAAGTAGAAGATACGCAAATACCAATCTGTTAATAGATATATTGAATGCATACTCACAGAAATATACTTAACGCATATGCTTACAGATTTCTGTACTTTACACATAATTTAGTTGAGAAAAAAAGGAAAAACATTGCACACAACATGTTGAGTGAATATAATCACTAATTATGCGCATTTGCAGTGAAGAGTTAATTTCCAACTTAACTATCTAAACATGACAGTTTGTTTATCGGTAATTATTCGCCTAACATGCATATGTGAGGATTGGGTGTCAAATTACTACAATTTTCATGCGAATAGATTTATGTCACATAAATGCTTAGATGTATGCATATAGATATGCGTGAGCCAACAACCATGTATATGCATGCTTATGTAAATTAACTAAGCTTGCATTATATAAAAAATAAAAATAAAAGATAAAAAAGTCATAAATAAACCGCAGAGAATAAAATCTCTATGATTTTTTATATTAAAATATAACGACACGTATACATATATATGCATGTGATTATGAATATGAATACATATACATAAATGAATGTGTTTATATCGATATCAAAGTATACTTAAGGGAAATACATTATAAACAATATTTGCGATACTATTGTAATTAATTAAACTCATTACGCCCTCAACTCGGTCATATTAATATCGCAGTTAATTAATTAACCCAGCAACACCTTTAGTTTGCAAAGATAACGATATCATCACTTCATTAACATAAAAATGAACTATCGAGAGTACGTTCGTGAAGACTCTTTTACAAACCACGACAAGATACTGTTTTCATATCCAGGAAGCAAGCATGAGATGCACTTTTGTTCATTTATTCTCTCACCTGTAGTCGCATTCAACGAAAGTCAGAACTTAAACCGTGTTCTTTTTATAGGCCTGTTAGAGATCAGGCTTAACATGTAGGCAAACGTTATCACACCTTCGAGTGAACAAAAATAAAATTACAATTTATTGCGATGACTGAGCGACTGTTAATTTATTCACAGAATTTTTACAAAGGCCAATACTTTTTATCAGGCTGACGCATACCTTTTTGCCTATTATTGATATGATTGTGCGCGGATTGCGTTACCCTTAATATGTTAAATGGCTCTGCCATATGCTTGATTTGAATTTTGGTCAATAACTCTCAGGATTAGATCTGGAGAATATCTTTTTTTGGGTTTTTATTTGTTTTATATCCTGCGCTACTTGTGATACAGACGCATACAGCACCCAGCATAACTTGAGCTTTTGTTATATCGGACCACTTTTTCGACTACCGAATGAAGTGGTGTAGGGTATTTAATGGAGGCCGTGCTCCGCTATAGTGTTTTTACTTCATTAAACATGACCTATTTTTCAGGAGATGTTTCCTATTCGTGTAACACGATGACGGCCCACATAGTTCAGGAAAGAGAAAGAAATAGAGAAGCGACGCCAGCCTCGCGGGTGCCTTAAGTGATATGTATTCACCCGGAATGTAGGAAGTGTGGTAGGAATTCGAATCTCAAGTCATGTGATTCTGTGCTTGGATCGATTACTTAGAAAAGTGAGTAAAGACTTACGTCGCTTACCAACAGAAACAGAAATCTGTTTAAAAATTGTATGTGTTGGCCTATTATTATATGCAGCACTGACAGACATACCAGAATTGTCCTTCCCTTTCTAACATCCAGAATTAAGCACAAGAGAACCCACAAAATGTATATATTCCTGGTGAGGGCTTAATTTTTATTCACTTAGACGAGGAGGTAAGCTTCTTGTTCTCAGGAACCTGGGGAATCAAATAACTAATTTTGGTTCGGGGATAAAATGTAGCCATTGGCTTGCAGTTTTAAATATAAATCTTTTCGTATAGAGTTCGAGTAGTCCATTGATAGTCCGCACACTTTAGCGTTGGGGAAATTTTAAAATAAGGAGAACTAAAGGTTTTGTCTTAGTCATTATTTTTGAAGCAAAACTTCAGGCAGGAAAATGTTAAAAACGTCGCAAGGTCTATTACGAACCAGATGTGTCTAAAATACAGAAAAAAATTTAAAGAAATCCAAGAAATTATAAATAAAACTAACACTAAGCTAACATTAAAAACTGACTTAAGTGCCGATGTAATTGCATTGAGAGCGGCAAGGGTCTGCAATGACGACTACAAAGTAAACTCTCATGCGAAAGAATTGTTGTTTTCTCTCTTTTATTTAAGAGGAATTTTCCCGCAGTGTGAGTAAACACTTAATTAATACAAGCGATAAATTACTTCTTAAAAAAGTAAAGGATCCTTTCGAACGCAATTGCGTGGAATTGGGTTTGCATACCAGAATACGCACTGCTGCGGCAAAGAAAAGCCACCCATGAACAAATAATAAAAGAATATTCGCATTGTAAGCCTTAAGAAGGTCAAGCAGTATAGCTTCAGTAACATCGCTTGTAATTATTTAATGTAAAACTGTTTATTACCCTTTATGCAAAAAGATTCTTATGGATCCTTGTAGAGTTTATGGAAGCAGTCCTACACCGAAATTAAATTTCAATAATTCCTTTGCCAACTATGTAACTGACACATCATCTCTGGTTTTTTAAAAACCAAATGGAGGAAAATTTCAATTCTTCAAGTTTATGTCCTAAGTTCATCGTCGCCAATTATCGAGTATTACACGGCAGCAATTTTTAACACTAAAACTACCAAATACGACATTTTCATCCTTTTCAATTTACGATCTACAAAAAAGGGTTAGAAAGCATGTAATGTCCCAACATTTTTTTGGTAAAAAGGTCTATGAATGCCTAAGACAACCTTGAAAAATTGTTCTTATTTCCGTCTACGATGTTCGATCCCGTACATATATTTCCAGAAAACTGTTATTTAGAGAGTCACCCATGTTTAGCCCCGATCGATATGCTAAGAAGTCCAACTTTAATGATGATATTTTTATTTCCAATTGCTTTCAATTTATTCGAAATTGCATAAGGAACACCTTACTGCGCTTTGGAATAAATTGGAAGTAAGGAACACCTTACTGCCCTTGAGAATAAATTGGAAGTAAACTGGAAATATTTATCCAAAATTTCATTTTATTTTTTCGACTGCGGCAAGTCTTCAAAATAGAGATAAATATTATTCCTTTAGAGAGTGACAAGACGTCTGCAGGTATCAACACCTTGCACCGGGTTCCATTTTCGACTACTTGCTTTTCTTATTATTTGTATGGCACATGGCTTTTTGCCTTTGCAGCCGCATATCGCAGTCCTTTATGACTCGATAAGCTATTAAAAGATATCTTGCTTTCGAAAACAAATCATCGCTAAGCCAGTTCTCACATATAACCGTTTCGCATAAGCCGATGTCAAATAGAAATCGAGAATTTAGAATTTATAGGTCTTAAATTGCTTTATTCTATCACCAACTCATGCCTTTACTATAACATCAAATACCATTACTTGCTCTTATATTTGTGTCTTGCACCACCAGTGGTGCAAGCTTTGTTAAGGCAATTGCGGATAATTCTTTCGAATTTCTGAATTTATAAAGCAGTCAATGTACTGGAAGACACGTCTTTTACAAAAAAGTGGTATTGCGAAAATAAGGCTGAAATCTGAAATGAATGGCTTCATAATTGGAATAACTTAAGATTACGGGCAGCTGGTTTCGAAGAAAACGTGACTAAAAAGTTCTCAATATATCGTAGCGTTACATATTCAAATTATTTTTTCATTAATTCCAGAAAATTTGAGAAGAGTAGCTACAGAAAAGGCGTAGTGTTCTCCTTGGCCGCGTTTTCCCAAATCGTGATATCGCACCTTAACACAAGTCCTAAAAATCCAGCATAGCTCCTGATATTTGACTCAATATCTATTTAGTTAATTGTAAGAGATTTTTTTCAAAATATTCATTTACAGAAGATCGCATCGCATCGATTTTAAGTCGATATTTTCTATACTTTTTAAAGTATAAAACGTTAAAGTAAATCAAAAGATAAATTCTCGGCGGTTCACTTTTAAAATGTACGGTAAAAGTGCAGCTGAAATTTGAAGTGAATGGGCTAAGCATTAAGATGTCTTGGGAGTACGCCCAGCGCGCATAAGACAATTTCAAGAAAAATATGATTAAAATATTTTAAATAGTGCGCAGCCTTACAAAGGTTTCATCCCTAAGCTTTTGAAACGAAAGGGCAAAATAATCATATCTTCACTCTTAAACGACTATCACAGAAATATAACTGAAATTGAATGACGGTACACGTGCGTTTCTTTATGCACGTATGCATTGCGTAATAAGTACATATGTATAGATTTCTTACAACTGCAACTGCAACCACAAGCAGAGCCAATAAGTTAAGATAGTGAATCAATTGTAAAGCATTCGAGAAACGCTTATGGTACACAAATATAGTGTGCATTAGTAAATGTGTGCGCATGATACGTTAACATAAGGATTTACAATACAATAAACTATAGTTTGTCGGTTGGCGCAGAAAGGAAAGCCGCCCAAATGCTTAAAGTTATATTACATTACAGCGCACATACCAAAGACCAGCCAAATCCTGACCATTATAGACAAGCGAACACTCCACAATCATATACATACTTGCGTACATACTTACAAAGGGCAGCACAACCAACAGGCTACCATGGAACCGTAATGGAATTACTTTACAGTAATATATATAACAATCATCTATCCATGCATGTGCATACATACATACATATATACAATGCGTATCTATATATATTTGGTAAGCTAGTGTTTGCACTTTTGCTCTTTTCGTTCGTTTGACTCTTTTATTGTTTCACTGCTGGCTGCTAGCTTTCAATATTTTTGATTAATGGCATTTTTTATGCTTATCTATATAAATTGGTTATATTTTTCACTGTCTTTTCGGTTATTATCGAACCAATATTATGTATTTGCTGATGATGCTGGTGCGTTTATTCCCCAACTGTTGTAAGTAATGGCCGCAACAGTATCAGCAGCAAGTAATTGCCACAAAATCTATATAAATTCTTTCTTTACTAAGTGCTCCACAGATTGCAATAGTTTCGAATAATGTAAACGAGATGACTCCAGTAAGTTTTACTAGGCGATCCAAGTGGTTAGTTTTGCTTTGGTTTTACTATATGTACAGCAACGCAGGCAAAACTGAATAATTAATATATTATTTCTTTTTAATTTCAATTAATTTTTCAAAATGCAAATGAAATAAATTAATGTTAAATATTTTCTTATTTGACTTTTCGTAGAACATTGGAATTTTTATAACGCATTAATACAACGTCAAAACTAGTAAAAAAGTAAGAAGAAGTAAGCAAGAAAATAAGTAAGAAAATTATATCCTTCTAAAACTGAATCTTGTGCACCCACCTACTGCAACGTAAAAGAGTAGAGTAACATTTTAATTGGTATAATAAAATGTACGATGTTGGGCGTAAAAGAGCTGCCTGCAGCCTAATGGCGCAATTTACTATTCGTAGATCAATATTCAGAAGTTTTAGGTGAATTTATTGACTTACAATATGTGCGGTTAACTATGGTGGACATCTATTTCAATTTTTGAGATAAGAAACCTATTCTACGTACAATTCTCTTTCCAGCGTAACTTAATATTGGTATTTTATAATAAGTGGTGGGTGCGTTCAATTTTTTTTAGATTAAAGACAACCCATCTTCGTTGTTCATATTTAGCACTACGTTTCGTTTACCTTATCAATTAAACGAAGAAAACGATGGAAAAGTGAAATAAATGAAAATTTCATCATTGGGCGATTTTTTCCATTTTGATCGTGGGTTCCCTGTAAAATAAATTTAGAAAATTTTAGCCTTCGCATGAGTTATAAGCAAGCACCCATCAATTTTTGGTTAGAAAAACTGAGATGCGTCCAGTGTACGCTATACTTTGTGGTTCGATCGATATGCACCATTTCCCCCCATGTTTTTGGGTAAATTGCAAGTCGATTTGCTAATTTTTGCAACGAGAACAGAATCAACCACACACCACAAGGAAACAGACAGATAGACATGGCTAGATTTATTCATAATTCATCCCTGATCAAAAAAATACATACTTTTTAGAGTTTCTGAAGCTTTTTTATGAGCGTTGCAGCAATGGGTATATTCCCCTCCTGCGGTGGTGGGTCTAATAAGTTAAAGTTAAGTTATTAACTGCCCTATATCACTTGTCTTACTGCAATTCAATGTTAAGAACTTACCTTAATACCTTACCTTACCTTAATATTTCTCCTTGATCAACCTTCGTCGTCAAATAAGTTACTTTACATAAAACCATGCTTACAAAAAAGTTTTCAAGCTTATGAGGAAAGCGTTCTGAAAGAAAGATATACGTGGTTCAAGTTTGACATGGTAAATTTATATGTCAAATCGCTAGACTAAACTACTTTCCATCATAAAAAGTAAAGTTCCCTGCCATATGAATCTTTACTTTTGATACGAGCGACGACATACGGGACAAGGTTCAAGACATTATCAAAATTTTCTTCCGCTTTTAATTAATATATCAAGGTCCATTAAAATATTAGGAACCTCGATATTTTGTTATCATAATGACTTTTGCAAAACTTAAATTGAATAAAGGTGTCCATTTTAATTCATACTGAACAGGATTCGCACTTGGTTCACAACGGGTTAAGGTGTACGTATTTGCAACAAAAGATCTTTAAACTGTAGGTAAACTGTAGGTTGAGCATAAAACTATATAGAGAGACCGACGAAAGGAATAAGATGGGACCATTTTTTGAACCCGTCCCATGTGAACGTTCCTATACTAAACTTTCATTGGACCAGATAAGTCTGTTTTCGGAACCCTTGCTATTCTATCCTTAAATATATTAGCAGTAGACGGAGAATATCGATCTATTGTTAATAACGGGTTTTGAGTACTCAGAAATACCTCCATAAATACATAGCCAGCTTATCGACCCCAGATAGTTTATGGGAAAAAACAAAACGCAAGTCTACGCCACGTTTTGATATTGAAGTGGAAGAAGAAAATTTTCAAGCAAAATTTACCCCGCAACGCTTAGATTTCGCGCACGTAATGATTCTTAATAAAAACGTGTTTTAATTTTGTTTTACGCGTAACTTTGTCTAACTATTTCGCTAAAGATATATAAAGCGAAAGCTTGCCGCAAAACTTAGACAATAAGAACTTATCTACAGCGGAATATACTGAACTTACATAAATATGTTTTTATTTGTTTGCCTATCTGTTCATATGCATCTAAAAATCGAATGCAAAAGAAAGTTTCAAACTTTTCTTGGGGATTTCTATTTTATTTCTTTAGCAGTGAAACCATCGTTTCTTCATGTGTACGTGTGTCTACGTGTGTCAGTAATTTCACAGTGCAAACGATAACATCGAAAGTAATAAACTGTTCTCGGTTATAATTCGTGCTCTGCTCGCTAGCAAAAATATCCATATTCGCATGAATCTGTAACGTATGAACATACACATACACACATATATATTATACACATATACGTACACATACGTGTACAGAGAACCTCATTCATTCTTTTATATAAGTTTTTAATGCTTTTTATAAAACTGCTTAAAATGTTGTTTCTTCTCTATTTGCCTTTGCGTTAAGTTTTGTTTTTTCTTTTTTTTTTTTTTTAAATATATCAGCAAAAAATATTGTAAAAGAATATGTTTTTTTTAATGTTATTTGTATTAAGATTCTTTTAGCTTTCCGATCTAGTTTCGTTAGTCTTTTTCTTGTTTTTCTTTCCTTTTTTTTTTAGTTATTATAGTCAGTCCCTTACAGTCCTCTTTTTAATTTCAATTTAAATTATCACGTAATTGAATTTCAAGTGCATTAATGAATATTTTTATTGCAAAGCGATTCGGGTTTCAAAGCAACGTACATGATACGGATTTGCAAAAATAGCACGAAGGAAGTAATTTTAACGGCTTAGACCGAATGTGTTGATACCCACTACTACTTGTTTGTATTTTTTGCATTTTTTCAACACCTATTCCGCAATCCAAAAAAAAATATAGATATATAGGTGACGCAAAGGATACATGGCAACACCCCGAATGCGCTGTAAACGTAAACATTGTGGACAAAAGTCCGGATAGATGATGTAAATCCCAACGACATCTGACCAACAACGAAAATTTCTCACTCGGCAATTGTTTTTTTTTTTTTTATTTTTAAATTTAATTGTAATTTTCACTTTAGGTTTTAATAGGCGAACCTATGAACCATTCATTTTATTTACTCGGATTATAGGAAAAGTAAAGTTTTGCTGGTGGAGCAGTCGTGACATTAGACTGTAGACGGAAAGGTGAATGGTAAGTTAATGGATTCTATTAATCTACCTTGCCAGGCGTGTCAAAAAATGTTGAAAATGTTTTAGGCAAGATATCGCATAGGGTAATGCCTCGATAGAAACAGTTTCAAATTTAATCTTCTGCAGGACTTTGCCTGGATACTAGGTGTGCGGTGTCCTATCCATTTACACTACGCTGCCTTTACACCTAATCTATTGTTCTAATTGAGAATTCTCTTCTTGATTTCAATGCTGAGGTGTTAACGACTATTCCAAGTTTTTAAAGATTTATGTTAACAATATTTCCGTGAAGAAGTAACTTCTTCCAAAGTCAAAGTTAAATGCTGCACTTTTACTTGAATTCCTTACAAATGGGAAATAATTGAAATTAAAGTGAAATGAATAAGAAGTTGATTCCAGTACGCTATATCAGGTATGTATGGCACATGTGGGACCGAAATTCTCACAAAAAAAATACGAATTTGTATTAAAATGATAAAAAATATTGTGTTGCCCATTGTCAGCTATACAATTTTCCCACTTGTCTGACAAGTTGTGGACGCTACTCGGAAGAAAAACTGTCGCTCCTTTGAGGCAAAACTGTCACCGAACCATTTTCATACTTTTTTGTAATAAGTGAGGCGGTAGTTAGCAAGTGCGTATTGCATCGACGCAGACAAGTGATAATCGAAAGGACTCGAGTATGGTGAAGCTAGGACTTTTCATTTACTGCTTCCAACGTATTGTGGCCCGTTTCTGCTGTATGGATGGATGGATGGACATTATGTGAATGGATGAACTTTAGTTGGCTTTTTTCGATATTTCGCTTCTTTTTTGAACATCTGTCGATTCAAGTCGACTTATTGTTATTGGCAGCGTTTAGTATTAATATTAAGAGTCGCGCTAGACTTTTGCAGCTAAGGAAGAACCACACTCTTCAGCCAAAAGCAGAATATTATCATCCTGTCGAAGTGACTCGGTCTCTCTGATCTATCCATAAATTTTTACGCCTGGGAATTTTAGGATAGGATGGACAAAAGACTTTCTTTTGCGCCGTTCCGGCAAAGAGAAAATTGTTGTCGCGAATGCTTTTTACTTGACACAAAGCTCGACATTTTTATCGTTAGAAAAAATACTTTTGCGTTGCAATAAGTATTGGTATTGCCTCTGCCTATCATTGCCAAATTTTCAAGCCAAAAAAAACATAACTTCAGATATGCGTTTCCTCTACACTTCTTCCTCTCTGTTAGAACCATCTATGGGCAAATTCCGGTTTCATAGTTACACCTAGTCACACCTAGTAAACACATTTTGGAAGTTATCTTGAACATAGATAGAGGAAGTCAGAAATGTCTTTTTTATAACCGAGAGAATTATCAGAGCTCCGGTGTTTCTTTTGTTTTCCTCTATCCCCTATCTTTTCTATCCTTTCCCCTATCCTATTCATATCTACGGATTTACTAGAGATGTATTAAGATATTCTATTATGCTTTAGAATATTATTTTAATTGGATTAGAAACCTAAACATCCACTTGTGGAGACTGTTTACATTACATAACCGATTTCTTGCCGGCTGTAGCTATATATGAGCATATCTTTAACAATTTCTTTGGAAATTTAATTTAGAAAAAAAAAAAAAAAATCTCTATATTTTCAAATAGACGCCATTAAGGGAACTCTTCTCTATGGTTGTTTTTAGTAGCGAATGCAAAAGAGATAAAAATCAAAGCATTCATCACATTCATGGAAACGCATAAACAAAAGAAAAGTGTTTTTTTTCTTTACTTTTTTCTTTTAATTTTCTGTTCACCGAAAACTTAGGAACGTGCAAATCTGATCCTGAGTACAGTGATAAACCGTTTCAAACCATTTTGAGCTCATTCGCTGAGAGTGTATTTAGGTCAACACACTTTGCGCCAAAAACACCTACACTTGTTATCTAGATACGTAACCATACAGAATTCTTCGTTGTTCTCTGGCATAGTACAACCAATATCCTTTATGTTTGTACAGTTATGCTTAAACGAAAAGCTTGGCATGCATACCATGTGCGGAATATACCGTATGTTGTCATCTATTACGCTGGAATTTGTTGATATCTAAACAAATGGTCGCATACAAACATAGATACACATACAAATATACTGATGCTCCTACACCCGCACGCACTCGCATACACGCATACCCAGTTAGATGCACAGATATAAGCGTTTTGTGCAAGTGTGAAATGTCAATCTTTATCATGCATCAAAAGGATTTTTATTGTGCGATGTTGTTCTAGCAAATGAGTTTGACACGATATTCGTCCTGAAGAAACTGAATAAAACTTATCGTTAAATTCAGGCATTCTGTTTTTTCCCTTTTCCTTTTCCTTTTCTTTTTCTTTTTTAACAAGTCAAATAAGTTTTCCATATGCATAAGTCTTCATTTGCTTATATAACGTACATAAGTAGGAGTTAAAGAGAAACTAGCGTTTCCTATATTTATGTTAACTTATATCCCATGAATATGTAAATTTTTCTTTAAAGGATACAAAGGTGCCGTGGTATACACTTAAATAGATGCTGTAACCTTAAGTTTGATGACAAAAAAAGTTATAAAAAACTTTGAAATTGTTCGCTATTTTGATATGATACAGATAAGGCATCCTCTCCAATATATTTCATAAAAAATGTATAGAGTGAAATGCTTTTACATCTAAATTTATAACTATTTTATGCCACACAATACTAATACCTCTGCCACATATTCCCAACATCCGATCAAATTTCTATACGATTCTCATTCACATTTATTTATATCACATCCCCATATATATTTGTATACGTTTTTATTGTCCTCGAGTCATTGAACCTATGAGTAATACTTTCGTAATAAACTCTTCCAAGTCTCTCATAAAATTAATTTCACTGATTTTTATATCCATCACACCACTCATGGTACATAAAATTTTTAAGGGCTATAGGCTAAAGCTAATTGCAGATTTTTTTAAGGACAAATTGATATCATCATCATTACCTAAACATACGCTGAATCGACTATAAGGTTGCATGTCTATATGTGTGTGTATGTATGTTCTTATTCAAACTATGCACCGGTCTTTTCAAGATGTTTTGTTGAAATTTGCTACATTGATACGCTTTTTGTAGTTTTAAAATTTCTTTACAAAAATCGCAAAACTAAATAAATGTGAGAAAATTGTTTGGGACGGAACCAATTTTAGACTCTTTTCCCGATAAATGTTCTTGCAGGAAAGTACTCTTTATAAATGCCTCTAAGCCTTTGTATTCCTTAAAGCTTCTAAACTCCTATCCTTGGACTGTTTCATAGGAAGTTCTGTAGCGTACTTAACGATCAGCACCGTCTAACTATACCGTTTCAAGTTGTTTTTGCGTAAAGAGAGTACAACGCTTGTGCAAAAACAAAAACAATTTTTTTTTTAAATATTGTTTACACCTAGCGTCAACGTAGAAAGAACGATTTATCGTTCCGGCCAATCCAAAGAACTTGTCACTCTTGATGTCTCCGAATGAGCGGAAGCACTGATCAGTCATCTGACATCTTTTTATTTTGGTCGGGATAATGTACAGCAGCATCCAGCACAACTGGTAGCAGCTGACATTCAAGCAAATAACTTTCCGAAGAACGATGATTTCTTTTTTTGGAAGCAGCTCCATCGTTTTTTGATGCGCCCGTAATAGTCTGAAGTGGTGGTCATCTAGATCAGTCGGAATATAGATCGTAATAAATTGCAATCGCAATGATTTGCAAAAATATCCCATGATGGAACTGTGGTTTTGTCTGGCTTAAGACAATGTGGTGAAACGTTATGGAGCTAGAAAGTCGAGGCGTCGTGTTTTTACTTTTACCTCAACATACAATGAAACCATTGCTATACAAAACATTCTAAAAGCTTTTAATACGAATCGAACTCAGTAAGTAAAGAGAATCATTTTAAAGGCATGAATATTCTGTCCCGCTGAGGGTAGATAGATAATACACGTCGGACTTTCCGTACCTAGGAATCTTTTAATGGATTCATTTTTCGTCAATAGGCATTATAAACTGCAATAAACCCCAGCAGCATTTGACGCGTTATCTGATGTGCATCGATTCGATTACGTTGGTTAAAATATTTTGTAACGCCTCTTCCTTTTGTTTAACGTGAGCCTTCCTTGCTCATATCCTCTTCTTTACATTTTTTTTTTTTTTTTTTAATATAACCAGCCACTCAGGGGATGTCCGCTATGCTTGTGGGCACAGTGGTGATCAGAAAGGGTTATAGGAAGAGTGGGGTTTAGAAAGGCAGTGGTGTTTTTCGAACGTTGGACATGAAACGTCAGGTACGGCCGGAAAGACGAGTGCTGGTACGTTGCTCCAAAGGCATGCGGTGCGGTTATAAAACGACGAGTCACGATAGTGTTTTGTGCGGTGTACATATAACTCCAGCACAAGTGGGTGAGACCTCTTAGAAAAACGTTAGTCCTGTTGTAGAATTTAATTGATGGGCAGGTCTCTCTTACCTCTGCAGAACACTTGCCCGGTTATGTACCTGTACTTAATAGGATGGTCAAGGATCGAAAATTCTGGACGAACTTTCGTCTAACTGGGTCGTTCGCTATATGCGGTTGAAACTTTGTTTGGAGGCTCCCGCCTACACATACGAGTTTAATCTATGTTTGGAGGCTCCCGCCTACACATACGAGTTATAATCTATTTTGGACTGGATATAGGCGGTGTAAGTGGTACGGATATCGGTTACAGTGAAAAAGAAATTATTTGAAGAATACCTGTCGATTACAACTCTTATCGAACGATTATCCATGAAACTCATATAAAATGAGTTTGTAGACAAGATCATCATGCCACACTCTGTCGACGGTGTCAGTGGTTGATTGCTATGTAGTAAGTCGGATTTCGAAGCATACATTTCAGCCAAGGCATTAGCTTTATCAATCGTGTCGAATATTGTTTATTATTATTATTATTGAGAAGAATCGGCATCGACGCGATGTATTGGTTTCCAATTCTTTTCGCGAAAGACCACAAAGACTTGCTACTTTTTGGAAGCGGCAAGAACTTTGATATGCAGTCGCTGCTCGTGTATAGATTGTTTGCGTAGCAGATCAAAACGCCAAAGTTTAAATGCTTCATCCCTCGCGCTGGAAGCACAACTCCCAATTGAAATGCGTTAAGTAGTTATTGAGCTCCGCTCAATCTTTCTTATCGTTAAGGAAAATATAACGTTTTGGAGAAAGGTGGCGAAGATTGGCATACGAAAAAGATGCAGAAATTGTGCATTGGTCCGGGTTACCGAGTAGTGCGAGGATCTTAACTTAGAATATAAGTTGCGTTAAGCAATTCTCAAGTGCCATAATCTCTGCGCCACGATCCTCCAGAATTGTATGGATCGAATAGCAGCCTGTTTTTGTTGTGGCCATTGAAAGCGCCAGCGACCTGGATCTCGCTATCGGAGTAATTTTGCAGAATGGAAGATATTGAGTTGGATGGAGTGTGAAAACCAATAGAGGAACTCACCCTATTCGCTTTAGGCTTCTATATACAAAGTCGAAATGCAACAGAAGTGTCCGGATAGTGGGTTTTTTCCATAGCGAGGAAAATTCGGTATCTCGGTGCTACATTGTTGTTGGCACTGGGACACAACATCGTCACGAATGTATATCACAAGGGCTCTGTGTGATACGAATTCTTGAATAATCTGGTACCCTGCTAAGCGGAAACCACGGGCATTACTGCACACTGGATCTCACAAGGAGCGACTATATCGGGCCAATATTTGCGCATCACTGCAACCCGCGTGCATTGCAGTGACGGATATTCAACCTACTCACTATACCTGATGCTCGAAGATAATTCAAACGTTTTACGGTTTGAGTATTAAGCGTATTAAGCAACCAGTTCATCGCACTGCTGAGCTTCGACATGTTTTGGGAATCGGATTTAGTGAAAACTATTGCTATTGCTGAGGTGGGGACATAAAAGCCCTAAGTAGCTGCTTACATCGACTTATTACTATAGCATGAATTGTTGCGGTTAAGGCTTTGCTATTGTTGATTTGTTGTGGTTGCTTTGTGCTGTTTGTTGTCCTTGTTGTCTTTGTTGTCTTTGTTGTATCTACTGCAACTGGTTACGCTGTTATTTTTATTATCACTGATACGATTTTGTTTGCATTGCTGGCAAAGTTATCTTTAGTTGCTATTGTGTGTTGTTTTTCCTTCTTGTAGTTGTTGTTGTTGTTGTTGTTGTTATCCTTATCGTTGATATTGTTATGATTGTCTTATTACTATTATTACTGTATACTTGGTGTTGACATTGTTGCCGCTGCTGTTGCTGTGTTTATTTTATTTTCATTTTTGCTCGTTCGGCTGCTCCTACTGCTGTTCTTGTGGCTATTCTTGACATTGTTATTGTTATTGTTTTCATTGTGTTTGTGCTGTCGTTGCTGTTGTTGTTTTTGTTGTTGTTGCCGTTATTCTATTGCTCTCTTTTATTTCGGGCCCTTTTCTGTGCACGCCCGACTGCAGGGACTGTGCTTGATATTTTATTTGTATCCTATTCACCTTCTCTCTTGTGGATAAATTTGCTCACACAAAAACCTTTCTCTTATGCTGCCTCTATTTTACGCTTTATGTTGCTATTGCTTTATTACGAAAATGTAACGATAACTAAATTTAGTTTTGCCTAATTTTCGCTTATATTTCGCATTTATTGGTGTTACACTTGTTTTATTAATTGAGAAGTTATAAGATATAACGGACTTTCATGCACTGATTACAATCTGGTTGCTAGGATTGCAAGTTTTCTTTTAACTTCTCCGCTTTCTCTTTCCCCACATATAAATGTCCGCCTTCTCTGAGAAGCAAAGCATTACTCCAATGAATTGTTCTAAGAATTCATATTTAAAGGCCGTTAATGTTTATAGCGCAAGTATTAAGAGACTGGAATTTGTGGGACAAGTACGTCACAAACATGAATAGGCGAATGGCCAATGGATATACATGATCAAACTCTATGAAAAACTTGATTGAATATCAAATAGAGAATAAAATGGAGAAATTAATTATATAATGACTTTATGTATATAAGTAGACTTCCTTTGTGCATGATGCCTTGATGTGAATTTTACTTAATAGCGTTATAAGAATCTCCAAAACACCGATCATATCGAGGCCGTGCTGCACACTTCGTTTTAACATGGCATTAAAGAAGACGACATGGCATAGACGACGTTAACGCCCACGTAGCGATTACAATTGTTGACTTATATTCATATTAGCGAATTCATTGCGCGGCTGTGTGTGTGTGTGTGTGTGTTCAAAGAAAAGAAAAACAAAAACGTTAGGTCAACAGTGTCAAGATTGTGAAATAACTTATCGCTCTAAAGTATGATACATTCCCAATAGATTAAAATGAGTAAGCGAATCTTAAATAATTTCCCAACGCAATTATCCGAGCATTACACAACCCTAAGGCAGTGTATACATCCTGTTTATAAAGTTTTACATTGTTGTAAACTTTTATCTTCTCTTTAATTCATTGTTTTTTATTTCTTCTTCCGCTATTCTTCTTAGCCGTGTCAGCTTCGAAAACGAAGTGATAAATGAATCTTCTCTTTTTCTGTTAAATGTGTTAATGAGTAACAAAACAAAAAAAAAAAAAAACAAAAAAGGGAAAAATTTTATGCATCTTCTTTTTGTTTTATTATATTAAAAATTATCATTACAGCCATTTTAAAAATTATGACCAAAAGTTTTCTCTTTCATCCCGATTTCGTACGGATTAATAACAGTTTGTATCAGCTTGTTCGTTGTTTTTGTCCTAGGAACAAGAAAGAGAGGGCAAAGAACGTAAGAAGTTTATGTAAAGCGTTGTAGTTTTAAAATGAATAAAATTTACAATTTGTTTAAATTTTATTCCCCTAAGGGGAAATCTTCCTTACACTTCTTTATCGAATATTCGCAATTATTCCTCGATATGCCTGAATTTATCTTAGCAGATAAATGAGAAGAAATTAACATAAAGCGTTATGTCATGAACTCCTCTTTGTGCTTAAGATGAATCAATCGAGATATCAAGAGTGACGTTCCCGAATTTAATGGGAACCTAACAATGTATCCGGTAACGATAATAAAACAAAACATGATTATCTCTTCCTTATCACCTTTGCGCTCATGCTTATTATTCATGCGAGCTTTAGTGGTATTATTGTAAATTTATAAAATTTTTTACTGTTTTTTTATGTTTAACCATAATTTTTCTTATGCATTCGTTTTGTATTCGTATTTGTATCCATTTGATCCGAGTTAATTTTTATCTTCATATAAAACAGAGAACGATTAATGAAGGATAGGATGAAACAACAGACCGTCAAGTAATAAACGGGGCTAAGACAGACAATCCGTCGAAGTAGACGTTAGGTGAGCAAAAAGGCAAATGGAACAATGATGGAACATAGAATACAAAAGTATCAGGTCGAGATTTTTAACAAAAGCCCTTTCATATTTTTCATAACAGTTGCTTACATTCGCCAAGTTATGTAATTTAATATGATGGAAAAGTTGAGCATATGTACGTCTGCCCTGACGAATTAGCCTAATGTCACCTGACGACACAGGACATCAATTTCACATCATTCAAAACCTAGAGGAGTGCTTAGTTTTTTAAATATTAAATCAGAATCGAAGCGGGACAATACTTGGCTCAAAGACATTTGAAAAGTGAACACATTTTTTTTAAAGCTTTTCTTTAGATACTTCCTGTTCAGGGGAGTTATCTTTTGAGGCTCCATTGCAGCGTGTACATATGCTTAATATATAGAAATAAAACTTGTTTCCAAATTTTTTGTTTTTGTTTTTTTTTTTTAACAACTACGACAGCTATAACCTTCTAATTAAGGGTTCACTAGAGAGCTTTGTGACAAAATTTTGTTATATTTTTCGTCCTTCGCGCCAATTTACGTCCGAATTATAGTCGTTCAGATCGCCGCTTTACTAAAGGTTGTGTGGCAAGCATTTCAGGGCTATTTAATGATGTTAACTCTTTTTTCCTTAACAACTAGAACAATATATACATATATATATATATTTATATATATATATATATATATATATATATCGTTATACATATATATATATACATATATGTACATATGTATATATCTACGTATATAAAGGCGATGAGAATGCTCCTATGTAGCAGTTAATAAAGGTGGCAGTTAAACGCGATACAGCTGATGGAGAATTTTTTTTTATTATCTAACAAAATTAAATAACAAAGTTAACAGCTTTTTTACCCACCACCGAATAATAGAAATATATTCACTTTGAAAGAACGCTTGCAACGCTTAGAAAAAAACTTCAGAGACTCCATAAAGATTATCAGTATCAAATTCTAAATTCAATTAAGCATGTCCATCCGTCCGGTTGTTCGCCTGTTCCTCTGTGCAACATCTACGGAAAAGATTCTCTTGGCCGCAAAAATAAAAATATCATCTTCAAATTTTCGAGAAGCTTTGGAAATTCCCTCATTGGTAACGAGCCAAATAAGCTCAAGGAATACGCCGATAGTATCAAGTAAACTGGAAATATCTTTAATTTCAAAAAAAAGTTGATTTTTTGCTTACTGGTCACAAACTACATCAATAAAACTGTAAAAATTCCGGGGATATTCTACGGCTGCCTCTATAGTGTATAGTGTACAAGAAACGGGATACGTCAGGCCCACCCATTCAAGTATGGAAATTTAGTATTTTTGTTTATTGTTTATTCCTCAAGGAAAACTAAAATAATTTTCTTATTTGTTAATAAATATAAAGAATAAAAAATGAAATGTGCGACTTAATCTCTTCTTACTTGCATAGCGCAAGCTAACATTGCTATACATAAATTCACTTGTCAATTAATAAACAGTCAAACTTATAATGAGTGTACAGTATGTTAGAAGTCACGACCGGGTTGGCAAGCATTTAATTCGCTACAGTATAGTTGCAGTAAATTTTTTGTTTTTCTAATTAGGTTACAGATAATTGTACCTCATAATAAAATATATATGTTACATTCCAGATCGTGACCTTGTGAAAAAATTCGAAATTGTGTAAGGACACAATTGGTGTGATATAGAAATGTAAAGCATATGGGAGGGACCGTCAAGTTTATCGGTTTCGTTCTATCCTCGGAGGACGGACAGATAAGAACTAGAAACTACTGCTGATACAATTGTCGGATAATTGAAAATCAATTATGGCGAGAGGTTACGTTCTATAGTTATGTTACGTTCTTGGATGAAGCGAACGTTGCCTGCCACACAGCTGACTAGATAACAGTTGCGACTGCGAGGGCGTTATTGGCGTTTTGAAACGCAACAGAGGAATTCTCGAAAACTCGAAATTGGAATACCAATAATGATTATACATACAGACCATGCACGGAGTGAAAGCACGCCACTTACCGCCCAGGATGTACTTAGTTCCCAAGTATCACTCGAAGACAAACTCAATGGACATACCCTTCCTCTCGTGAGAGCGAGGTTCATGTAAGATGCTCTCCGTCTATCCATGAATGAAGCAGCCGGTCGCAATGCAACTCCGGGAGCCTTCTTGTAGAGGAAGCAAGTACTCTCGCTTACAAATTTCTATTGCCAACGATGGAAGTTTTCAGTCCGCCAGCGAATTGGTGCAACCTATCTGTACGCAACCTGTGGCTTATGTAAAAACAAAAAATGTTTTTTATTATAAGCATTTCGCTGGCACATGCATCGCTTCATTTATATAAATGGGTAATAATTTTTAACCTCTACGATAACTTAATGAAACTCGTGCAACCTTTAGCAATATAAGTTATTTGCTGACCATAAAAGCTCTTAATGCCATAAATCATTAAACCGCAGTTAATTGTTTGCATGCGGTAGCCAAGACGGCAAGAAGGCAAGTCAAAATCGAACGGGGCACAAATTTTCCCATCAATATATGAATGTACTGCGTTGCTAAGTGTGTACAAATACAAGTTACGCACATAGCTTATATCCATATCCACACCCACTAGGCCGACTTAACTGTACTCTCGTGAATTAGTGATCTTAAATGCATTCAAATTTAAATCGAAGTGTATAGAAAATGACTGGGTACGAACGTTTCAACTTACAAATCTACATTCGTGTATACATTTGTAAATATTTACATGTAAATCTGCTCGTTTTGCACATCTACTCATGTTGCCGATATTATGTGTAGGTAGGTAGGTAGGTAGGTAGGTAAGTAGGTAGGTAGGTAGGCTTACAACAAACTAAAATAGCAACTAATAATTTAATTTATGTCATCTAACAATGCTTCTTGTCTAATTAAATTGACACAATGACAGGTTGTACTCATTAGTGATACGCACAATAAATGCACAAATATTTGCAATGTGTATGTACAGGCATGCTTGTGCGCCGCCCTCTCTTTATATGTGCATGTATATGAGTTATGCATGGATAACCACAATACAATAAATACTCATAATACTTGACGGCATTGATTGTATTCTAATCGTAGTAAGGCACACGAGAGCACAAGCACGAACACACAAAGACACACACACGCAACTATATATATATATATACATTCGTACATTTACATTTGGAAAATTTATAGAGATCTTGTTTCATCATCGTTTCCCTAAATGGCTGTAAATTTCTGCAAGTTTATTTATATGCGTATAAGGTGCTTGTATTTATATTTATGTACATATTCGAACGATGATAAATCCATGACTACGCGTGTTCATACGAATATAACAATAAATTAACATTTGTTTAGACAGACATTTCATGAAGCTGGTCAGGATTTATGGAATAATTTTGAATTATTATTATTATAATGCTATTGAATTTTCATATCAATCACCACAGTATGGCGATATGCTGATTTTGTCATCCTCTTTATAACATTCAGCCGTTCGCCGAAGACATGCCAAAAAATGTATTCACTTATTGACTAGAAGACTAAGATCCGCATGCAAATCGGCTTTTACTCTCTGTTCACCGATTGTTATCATTGTTGGAATATTTTATGTTAAGTGACTGAATTGATGATGAGGTTTAAACATGCGATTGGTCTCATGTCTCATACTTGAATGGTTTCGACAGATTCGGCAGAAATTTAAAACGGACGATATTTGTGTGTATGCGTGAACCTGAATAAATGCAAGATTTAAAAGATTTACAAAATGCGCTTAAAAGCTTTCTGTATTGTCACTAAAAAGAAAGATTAAACAAGATAAAGGTGAAGAAGAAGAAGAAGAAAAAGAAGAAACATCTGAAATTTAATAAAAAAGAGAGAGAGTGTGAAACAAAAGTGCGTGTGCAGTGACCAAATTATTCGAATTTGTCCAACTTTTTTTTAAACTAATTTTTCATGGCTTCGGCTATTTAAGGTTACTTTGATCACCTTTTCCCTTCAGCAGGTTAATATGTACGACCTCGTCTTTCTACCGGAACACTGCTATCATAATCCTTTTTTAACGTAATATCTAGCCGTGTGAGTCTAACCAGCAAGTGATCATTCTGAAGCTGACTCATGAGTTTTTAGTAGAACCAATCCTCATCGCCAGTTGGTAGGTTATCCAATAAACCACACAAGCGTTCGGAACTGTGTAAACGCGAGTTTCCCTTTCCCTGGCTGGCATATCGGACGGCAACATCTGGCGCACGGCACGCGCTCTTCCCGCTTTTTGCGTTCAGTATGCGGCGTCTACTTTCAAGCTTCTGTAAAAAGCGACAATCTCTCTGCGAACAAATCGTTATTTAGTCCATTTTCTTTCTACTGAGAAGAACACTGGCACAAACCGATCCATTTTTCTTTTACTAAGATAACAAGCATTTCATAATATTTTTAGTACAAAAGTAGCTCTATCACGATTGCATTAAATGGACACAGGTTGTGTGTAGACGAATATGACTGCATAATATACGGAGATTGAAAAATGTCCATCAAAATACTGAACGATCGAGTTAGTTTAAAGGATCTTCAAAAATTGAATAAAAAAGCGGCTTTCATTTTGGAGGCTTATGCCCTTATGGACTTTATGGAAATAGGCAAAGTGCTCGTCTATCAAGGAACTTTATAAAGCATTTAGGAAATTTCACCTTGCAATTAGAGCGGGGAAAGATATAGCTTGACCGATTCCAGCAAAACATAACTAAGTAAATTGTATTCGGTTGTAACCGAAACTTTATACCCACCACCGTTATCCTAATAAGACAAAAAATATTAAAGGACCCAAATTTTCATGCGCTATAACATGGAGTGGGCGAGGCTGGTCTTTTTTATTTTCGAAATAAAAGTTTTTGTCGTATAGGCGGGTGGGGGTTGCAAGCGCTTCCTTTATAAAGCTTAGGGCACTTCCAAATTCTTTCGCAAACTTGTGGGGGATATCTGAACTTTTGGGAATGGGAGAATAATTACTGCAGATGCTATATAATTGGGCATACGGACAGGTGGACAGACGAATATGCTTTTGAAAATGGCCACAAATTTATGTACTTTATGGGGTTTTTGAAGCTGTAAACGAAATTCAAGCTAAGGCTTCCTTTTTTGTATAGATACTACGTAACAAGAGATAACACTAACATAACAAACTAATTGTGGATGTAAACGTAATATATTAACTTCAATACTCGTATATAATGCAATTTGTTTTTATGCCCTACTCGTATATCCTTCTGAGTGTTTGCTTTATTTACCCAACAACTGAGTGTATAACATACCGACAATCCTATAAACACCCACATTGCAAAGGGGGACTGTATGAGGTTCAAATGTTCAAGCGGTCACATTGATGCAGAGCTTGTAAATCATTGCTTTTTCAATATATTGTTTTATTTATTTGTTTATAAACTCTGAAAATGTTGACCTCGTAAAGTATTTATACAAAAATGTCATGTTTTCAATAGACATTGTCGTGTAATATACACGAGTTAAGTAGGAATGTTTCACCCGGAGGGTACACCTGATGCTTATTATATTTGTATAATAAACAGGGACAAGTAATGTAATAAATCACACTAAAGCTTAAGATATTTTTTGTGATTTCAATACAAGTCTAAGCATATTCATGGAAATATTTAATAATAATAAAGTTTTCAAACTTTTGCTTGACTCGGAAGTATTTAAAGAGTTTTTTGGATCTACTCTGGCAGCCAAAAATGAAACTTCAAAATTAATCTTATAGTTTATCCAACGATGCTGGCGTAAAAATATACAGTGGCAGCCAGCGTACCAGCCCGTGCAGGTTAAGGCTTTGGCTTTTACTATAATAGTTTGGAATACATAAAGTGTAAGACTAGAAGGATTTATAATCAGTTCAACATAGCTCCACTCAATGATTTTTATGCTCTTTTATTTAACTCATGCTGTTGAAATTACTATGACATTACGCTAAGAAGTGAATATCAGGTTAAGCCATAAAGCCGTGAAGTAACTGATAAACGTAAATTGTAAGCAAAAGTACTGGTGTGGTGAAGTTTTGACTCTCGTGCCTGTCGACGCAGTGGTTGCAATATCCACTAAAGTTTCTAACTATTACATATTCTAAGTTCGTTTAATAATTGCTATTGGGCCCTTCGACCCATACGAATCTTTACCGTCTTCAAGGGGCAAAAAACTAGTACGGAAGGCCGAACCTTACCTCGTATGTTCTTACACCGAGTGTTTTTAATTAAGATAATCAACTACTTCTTCCTCTTATACTTAAACATAAAAGCACTGAATTTCACAAACAAATAAGTCAAGGAGAAGGTAAAAATTTGTTAGCAGTGCAGATGAATTTGCCTGAAATTATGTCCTTACGAAAGGACGTAAACAGAGATTAGATTTATCGTTTTAATATGTCATATTTGTTATGGAACCAAGATGGTTTGCCCGTAAAAGTCTATAGTAAATTTAAAATTAAAGCGAGCCCAGGCACTGGATATCTTATAACTTTACTTCGCCATGAGTTTCCAAGTAATACGCGGTTTGATGAGGAATGATCGTAAAAATGGTTTGACAGGATACGTTTCGTAGTTCAGCGAAATCATGGCACTGTACCATATTTCACAAAATAACCCGAATACTACGATCTTGTCGAATACGAACCAGCTGACGGGCATATGGGCAGACACGCAAGCTTCAATTGGCTCCAAAAATCCTGGTGAATCGATTAATATAACTAAAACTTATTCTATTTCAGGTTGTTCTCTGAGGTACATGTGGACGCAGAAATTAAATTTTTTTTTTTGTTCCTTTTTTATATGGCTATAACTTACGGGAAGTCTCGTATAAGTTTAATATGGTGATTGTCACAAACAAGTGGAGAAAATAAGGAAAAGATAGGAAATTACCGCAGTGTAGTGATTGTGCGCCCAATCCATAAGAGTTCTATCTTTACCGACTAAGTAGCACTCACTTTCGCGACAATATAGTGTTGACAAAGTGGACTAAGCTTTGAGCTCGTGAACACCGACTTGGTGGTCACTACACGTATCTACTTGGCTACTTGGCGACAACTATTGTAAGGTGTAAATGCACTATCGAAGGTACTAACTTGTACCTAAACAAGAAAAGA
>CCAG010011496.1:0-97380 GCA_001077435.1 Glossina morsitans morsitans | reverse complement strand
GGCTTACGGATTCACTTGCAATTTGATTCTGTACTGGTTGTGGGTGTGCCTCAGTGCTAGCTGTGTACATGCTTATTTATTTTTATTTATTTATACATAAATTATTATTTAATAGTTATTATTATTATTTTTTCCCCTTATCTCTCCTTATATACTTTATTCTAGTTTTTAATGTTAATTCATGTAAGATTTACTTCAAAGAGTCAATTGAATTCGACTATTAATTTGTTTTAGTTGAGTTTCATGTATAAGTAAATAAAATAAAATAAATAAAAATATAAATAAATATAACGGAAAATAAAGTTCATATGACAAAACGGTTTAATTTTTTGCGTTTCATAAAGAAAATCAGATTATAATTGTAATGTAAGATAAAGAAGGTCGACTATATCAAATTTTTTGGATCGCACTCTGTATAAAGATATTCACGAAAATTGATTCTTTATAGGGCAGAAGGGTCTAAATGAATATGATGAAAAATTGGTCTATGATAGTAATTTGATATAAAAATTAACAGCGCTGAATTTTGAAGACATACCTCAATTTTTGAATGTCCTGGGCACAATCGTTCACACGGCAAGTAAGCCCTTATTTGCAAAGAGGTATAATGTTTAATATACAGTTCCATATGTAGTAAGTTAATACAAAGTATATGTGTTCTATGGCTTGTGATGATAAGAATTGTGTTAGAAAATGTGGCGTAGGGTATTTAATACTCGGCTTAGACCGACTATAATGTTTTTACTTGTTCTTTTTCAAATTTTTCATTTTTCATTGTTGAGGGAAAATTTCAAAGTAATAGGATTTGCAGGCAAATTACGTTTATTTTTAACGGTTACGTACGGAAATGATGTAACAATCGCGCAATAAGCTCGTGTATATATATATATTGCCGTCAACGAAGAATTTAGCCGGTTTTAGATAGTACGGATCATGAGATGAAATGTATCAAAATTTCATGACATGACAACCATTAGTTTACAAGTTATAACGGTTTTTGTAGAACGATTGAAAAATCTGAATTTCGTGAGAGGCGTCATTGGAACAGCTGTACCTTGTAAACGCTACTTTGGTTTTTATTAAACAACGGAAAAATGTTAATTTCGTGTATGGCGTAGTGTACAGACGTCAAGCTGTTCTGCAAGTGCTCTATGCGCAATTATGCAACTATTAGATTAGCGACAATAGAAAGACAGATGGACAGACATAGCTATAAAGAGTTGCGATTTCATTTTAATCGCAATTGTTTCAAGTACATGTGTGGTTGTGCTATTTGCATAACTGTGTTGATGGCTTTAATAGTAGGCAGAAAGACAAAATGTACTTATATATATATTAATGCTTGGTTAATAATTATCTTCCAAGTATTTTTAGATATTTCTAACAACAATAATAATAACAAATCTATTCTTATCTTCTAATGGCGTAACCATAAATGTGATCATTAAGGGCCTTGACAGTAAAGTGTTTGTAGTGTATAATTTTATTGATTGTTTGTAACCGTCCATTAGTTATTATATAAGCAAAAATACACCTAAGCATTCTCGCATAATATTTCACTAAGCACTTAGAATGTTAATCACTCAAGGACTTTGAGCAAAAAGAAAAACAAAAAACCTGTTTTACATATCAGTTTACGGTGTGACCACTACAAGAGAGAACACCCCCACCCATTAGAAGTTCGTGTAATTAACATTTACAATATGTTAGAATCTATTGGCAAGTCTTGTCGTTCGCTTCTTGTCTAATGCATTCAAATCAATCTCTATGACCTGCCAAAGCTCCACTATGCGCTAACCTGTTAAACAAGTTCAGTTACAAAAGACCACAATATTGTAAATCTAGAAGCTAGAAGAAAAGTTTGTAGTTGCGGTTTTCTATTCAACGTCAACTACACTTAAAGGTAAAGTGTACAAAAAGGTTCTTTACGGCTCATGAAACCAGAATCTAAGAATCAAGTATTGATTTAATAAACAAGATCATGTGGTTGGTAACTTTTTAAGAGCAGCAGAACAAGTTTATTTGTACAATACAACAGAAACTTAAATATTTTAAAATAATTTATTATTATTTTTTCAAACATTTCCGCATAATCGAATAATGAAATCGTTTCATTACTTGTGGGAGAAAAGCCAAATACTTTGTGCTGTGTGCGTTATACAAACACTTTTCATAATATACCTACTTGCATATATTCGATTTATATCAAATACCCATAATGCGCTATCCACACCACATCTTATTATCTATCTTTTCTACGTTTATTTTATACTGTATGTTTATTCAACTTAAGCAATAAATTTTTAACCGCATATTTTTATCGCTCTAATTGCTGATATATTTCAGTGATGGTGAGCATACAAAATATATACAAAAAAAAGTTAAGGCACAATTAGATGATTGCAAAAATAATGCGCATAAATTAGCAGAAAAACCTAATGAACGTTCAGTTGAAAAGCTGTTAACAAACTTTTTAGAGAACACCTTCAACTTATACCATAACAATAAAGCATCTATTGCAAGCATCGGATAGTGGCTTTTAGATGCTATCGGATAAAATTAATTGCAACATTTTTTTTTTCATTCGATGAGAGTGCGAGCAAGTGTTCAAATTATAATAAAGAAAAAACTAACTGTTCGTCTTCAGGCAATATCTTTTCATTCTGGACTCTATTGCTTGGTTATCACAAGAAAAAAAGGCACTGAAAAGTAAGTAGCATACAATTATTTTATGGGGCAATGAATGCCACTGTAGTGTTTTTTGCAGAAAATCTAATTTTTTTTCTGTTGGCTTAAAGGATCGCCTTAAATAGTTAAGAATCACATGAAAGTACAAATGTGGGTGTGGCAAATTTTTGAATTGTCAGAAAATTGTATTTCTCGAACACAACTTTTTGGCTGAAACTCGACTTTTCGGAACGCCTCACGGAAAAGCGCCTACAATTTACTTCCTTGATCTAATTTACATATTTTTTATTAATAAAAGATTGCCTTTTTTGTGGTCAAAAATTGAACTTTCCGTCATATGCTCGCCAATCATCCAAAGCTTAATATTTTTGAAAACCGCTGTGCACTCTTTTAGCCATAGGCATGTAGATTAAAGAACTTTCTCTTTTCTCTTCCAAGTCCAAATGTGCGCCAAAATTCCTTTAATTCAAGTTGCCACGGGCGTGTACTTGCGATCTTGCAAATTCTCAATATATTTCCAAATTAATTTTTTTTTTATTCTTAAACGTACGCATAAGAACTTTCGCAAGTTTTATTAGTCTAGGTCTCCTTTCCCGCTAGACCAAGAAAGTAGTTGAAAAAAAGTCTTTTCAAATTGTTAAGGTAGCGTTACCTTGAAGTTTGAATGAAAAGTAGTAAATAGGCGAAAAGTTTAACCGATTTGGTTGCAGTCGGTAGTTTGCTTGCGAAAAGAACTTCTTCTATGTACGCGTTTCCTTTTCGCCAGGGGAAAAAAGAAGCCAGTTCGACTGAATATCATTACGTGCCCGTTATTTTATTAATATAATGATATGTAATATATAATATAATATATTACATAACAAACGTGAGCAAGGACGCAAAATTTTTCGATTTCCTGGGCAATGCAGTTTGAAAGTACCTGAAAGACCCTTAACTGAAACAGTCAACTCTTCGATAAAGTGATTTTTATAACGCGGAGTGAAACTTCAGATAATTCTCCTATAATGCGACTCTTCGTAACGTATTGTTCGTACAAGAGCATTTCAATAAATCAAGCGGCTTAGCAAACTTATCGATGGATGCACTTATCCAATTTTCCCAAAAGAGTCAACAGGGAATTTTCGTAAGACCATGGAAAGTATTTATTGTACTAACTCTGAGTTTTAAACAACGCAGTATCGATAAAACTCGGCAATAGTTTTCATGGTTGCACCTAAATTTGACTTGTCCTAATTCTATTTGAAGCTTGGCGCGTTTTTTTATGATCAAACATGCATTTATTTCAGCCATTATGGCCATACGTTTTCCCACCACTCGAGCCTTTTTCGTATTCCATCTCGAATGCCGCGTCGTTTGAGACAATCCCAGCAACAAATTGAAGCAACGTTTGAACAAACAATACGTAATCCATTGAAACCAGTGTTAATGTCTGAGGAAGATAGGACATTCCAAACTGGGTGTTTTGCCGCATTGTGTCGAATTTGTTCATATTGAAAACTCACGGTATCGTCAATTACGGTTAATAGCACTCTTTTCTGAAGGTCTTATTTGGTTGATACAAACTATAGTACCCCTAGTCTTACCAACTCCAGAAAAAGGCCTTTAAATGGACGTTAATGATAGATTTACTCTGCGTCATGTCTATTTGGGCTTTCATCAGTTGTAGTGAGTTAGAAGCACTATCCTAGAAATGAAGCAACAAAGCTACACATCTTCACAGCTACTATGTGTCATTGAGTGTTATAATGTACGCAGTTTCGTATAGATGGAAGGCAGTGTTTTCAAACGAAGTCGTCATGGTTTCGTTCAGTACCCTACAGTACTGCTTAGACGCTCTCTTCGAGAGCGGACCGAAATAGTTTGTACACCAAATATCGTAATTCTATGTGTTTTACGGCAGGCTCTACCGAATACGTTTCATGAGTTGAATTAATTTTGGGTTTCATTTAGCACGATTTCCGAATAATATGATAAGAGTTAATCCTGTTATAGCACAGTTCACTTTACTTTAATTAGCTTGTTCACTCATCGATGAGCATGCATATTCTTAAGTAACATCGTGATATTCGTTCTTGGGCGTCATATATATTTTATGTTTGCGCAATTAAACTTTAGAAGCGTTTTCATTTACTTTAACATATGTATAAAGTTTGTGTCGTAAGTCTTTTGAATAAAGTTTTTCTTTATTGCCAATTATATGTTACTTACTTATTATGTGTTTTACTTACTATATGTATGTTACGTGCTACTATTAATACAAAAAATTTGAGTTTTTTTCTAAATGCCTCCTGCTCGATGGCTTAGAAATAATAAAAACAATAAAAAAATATTATTCAATGCATAATTTTATGTAATCTTTGGTAGCGTTATTTTTAAAAATTTAGCATTTAATAACAAGCGTGTTTTCGAAAATTGGAAACTTAAACATTCTTTATGCCAAAAAGGGTGTAGAGCAGAGGTTCCCAATTTTTATATTACGCAGGGGAAATAAACTTTTTTTAATGATGGTTAATGAGTGATTTTATTTCGTCCTTTTTCACGGACTCCAACGATTTCTTAAACACTTAAGGAAGTTATTAAAATAATGCAAAGAACGTAAATGGGTCCAAAAGTTGTTTTTTCGAACATAATAACGGCGCCCTTGTAAACGCATTTGATATATTAGCAAGTGTAACTACCAGTTGGATATAAAAAAGATTGCATGCAAAATCTTTCCACGCCCCTAGAAGTATCCAAACTGAATGAACCAGTAGTGCAATTTAAACGGAAAATACTAATTTCTTAAGAATTCCGACTTGAAATTTGAAGTACGTTATCCTTGAACTCATCTTTTTCCTGCTTACCGTACGGATGACTTCTCCCAGTCTCCTTCGAAGGCTGCACTGCTCCTGCAAAGTAAGGTTCCCCACTGACTATCGATCCACTCATTCGATGAATTCAATTTGCCGATTCTATAGACGTGTTCGTAGCCAGCTTTCCCAAAATAATCATACCAAAGCCATCCCTGAAAACTCTGAAAACATTTTCTTATGATTATGTTCAGACATTGTGTGCATTTTTGACATAAAAACGAACTTTGCTGTACCTTTTAAAAACAGCCTACACTACGCTAAGCTGGCAAGACTTTCTCGTTGAGAACCTCTGATATTACGCTAAAAAGCAACTCATGCATAAATGTTTTATGCAGAATTCATAATAAACCTATAAACTATAAGCGAGTAAGTGAATGATTCTTTTTTTTTCTTTTTAATCGGAGTTAGGAGTGAACCTCAATATTTGAAAGAAGAAAAAAAAGAATGGGAGTGGATTTACTGCTTAAGCACTCTGACATAAATACGATTTGATTGATCCCATTGCTTACAAATTTAAAAAAAGTGCAATATGTTAATGGAAATTAATGCCATTGGCTGTGTGTTGACTGTTACCAACCTAAATGGTTAGATGTATTAAATTAAGTAAATATTATCAAATAATGTGTGTGCAAAAGTCATAAAAGTTAATAAATTAATTTCTTGGACAATTATTGGGTTCATCTCTACTTTAAAATGCACTGTAACCCCAAAGGTTCCCTCTGTACGTCTTGTATCCCCGTGTTCTAGCTGCGGGTGGCAATTTTTAAGGCATTTTGATGAAATTCGGCGCAGTGATGTTTTTTGGCTCAACCACGAACTATATTGAAAGTAATTGGGATCGGCTCACTTCCCATATAACACCTACATTTCAAATGTCGATATATGGATAATTGGTGGTGGATGGATGGTGTAGGATATTTTGCTGGTGAGTCGTGCCTCACTATAACATTTTTTTAATTACTTCCTAACTGAGATAAATGAGAATTTTAAGTGTAATGTAATCGCCAAACGAGAATTTTAAGGAAGTTCGAAGTTGTACGAATAACTGTACCAAGCGAGTAGTATGAGTAGGTGTGTTAAGTGAAGCGGTGTAGGCTAATTAGTTGTGTTGACTTGTTTAGATTAAATTGAGATTCTGGACGTGTTGGATAAGAAAGGGTCTTTTGGTGTTTAAGTCATGTTTGCCGGTTTTTTCTTTTTATTGAACTTTTCCATCTTAATCTTAAAGTAAATTTTAAGCGATTTTTGTATGTGTTTTCCGTTGTTTGGTGTTAAAGTTAAAGCATTTTACTATTAGCATACTAACTTTCCTTTAGTTTTCATACTTACTCTGAACATTATTTTATTGATAATAAAAACTGTGTGATTGTATAATTGTTTCTTTATTTCGGTGTAAAATTTCATGTTTTAGGTTTATGCTCACCATTGTGATGGAATGGATGATGGAATAATAATTTTTTCTTTTCGCTAGCAACACCCAATAATATTCCTCAAAGGTTTCATAAATTATGAATCTTTTTAGTCAATATGAGCTTAGCTCATATTTATCCACAAAGGTGTCAGTTTGTTTGCTGTTGCCTTACTCATGAAAATTGAGATAAAAAGTTAATTAAATATATAGATACGGGCACAGTTACATAACTTCTGCATGTAAAGTTTCCCAAAGTTAGGATATACTACCGTTTTTGTGGCAGGGTTTCCCAACACGCCTTAGAGACTCTACGCATTCTTGTTCAATTTCAGGTATGAACACTTTGACGCAATTGCGATTCATATGGAAATATGTGCCTTGTAAGTACATTTCCAAAAAGATGTTGGAAGTCAAAAAATCGTATATGTTTTAATCGATGAATTATAAAAAAAGTGCTGATCCTATATTTACACAACACAGTATATTTCACTGTAAAGGACTCAACTTATCAACTTATTGAAGTACCTGCAGGTGGCAAAACGTCGCATCGGTATAGTTCCGAGTTCGACTTGATTTGTGTGATTGAGTACAGGCATCCTTCGTCTACCACGGTACTTGTAAAGTACGGTTTCGATACGATACGGTACAAATTCTGAGAACATTATAACACTCTTTTTGATATAATACGATTTTGAGTTCATTTAATGAAAATTAATGTTGTGGTCGTCATTATCACCTTTTGAATATATTTCTGATTTTAATATTTCATCTTAATGTTGAATTTCATATTTTTCTCAATAAAAATTTGAAGTTAATTCATGTTTCCTTTGCATGCACGTTTGGAAAGAAATTTTAAGTATCATAAAAACCTTACGACTTGGTTTCGATACAACACAAATGAACCGTGTTAAACAAGGTACGCCCACAAAGCTTTCCTATCTATTAATTTCATTCAATATGGATTATTGGACCAAACGCAAGTTTAAAGGCTATTGATAAGCTATTGAGACATTCCTACCTCGTCAGTGTTATTTGCCTTCACGGACGTATAAAATGGGATAGATGGGCAACACTTACCATACCATACGATTTTAAATCGATGTCAATATTTCAAGTTTCTCAGACATCCTCGGGAGCGGAAAAAAGGAGGAGTTGGTAAAATTCAGTACAAATCGTAGTGCAGTGCTACCTAGAGAAGGTCGTTATCTGCTAATTAAAAAATCCATAACTTAAGTTTATTGATATTATAAACATAAAAATTTCGTCCTCCGTTAAATATAAAGTTTTTACCTCGCTTTTAGCTTAACCTCTTGTTAAGAGATCGGGGTTTAAAACTGAATTAAATTTGATTGCTTTCAATTCGCAATTGCTCCGTTAAAACGCAGTAGAAATAATTCAATTAAAATTATGATAAATGGTAACGCAGTCACATTAGCATGAATATTTAGTATAATTTATGAACTTGCTTTCTAAAATCGATTACGAATCATATTTAACGTCTTTTGCGACCTTGCAAAATTTTTAGTAACACATTTTTATGTTTTCTACAAATTATTTGGCATTTCTAGTTAGTGTGATCTCATTAGAAGAGCTTTTTTCAAATACTATTTAACATTTATTTTTTTAAATATTATGTAACATCAAAGAAATGTGTGTCATAATTTAAAAAACGGCCCCTTCTGGCAACGGGGATGTAGGGTTTTCCTCCGCGATTGGTTTTATTCTTTTTTGAAATCTGAAATACGTAACTGAGTTTTTGTTTTTTATTAACATTTTTGAGCTTTTTGCTTATGTGTGCACTTAACTACGATTTTTATTTGAGGCAACTTAGTTATGTTTGACGACCAAGCCCATTTGTTTTCAGTTATTAGACATGGCTGCACAGTGTAGGTGTTTGTTTCTTTACTTAAATAAACACGTGCCATATGATTTTTTTTCTTTCTGTTAATGTGTACGTTTTGTTCTTTTTTTGTTTATTAACTATCAAGTAATGAATCACACGAGCGCCTTTAAAAAAACTTTGAATATATGTTTCTTCGCTGCAGGTATATAACAATCGGCTAAATACAATTTGGCATTGTTGGTTACATTTTTTGCACTTTTTCATCTTAATAGGGTTGCCAACAGCTTACTTTGTCAATATCAATGCAATGAAATTTCTTGCGATAGACTCGTAAAAATATTATCAATAAATCAAGGAAAAAGCAGAAACGAAAAATATCCGCCATCACCCACCATCCATCAAAATGTGATAAATATATTACTATGAACTAGTATTGGCAAAGGCCGTACAATCAACATTGACGAGGGCTCGATCGCCTCGATCCTCAAGAAAATAGCGATGATCTGTACACCTTCGACCTTGAACCAATTCACTTAATTATCGCATATCAGTTATAGCAGCCTCTAACGTCCTGTGAAATGAGATTGAAGTTTACGATAAGAGGGCGTTGTTGTAGCCACTGATATAAGATATAAACTTACGACAGTGATCTAATCACTTTTCAGATAAGTTATAACACATCGCTTCTTAAGTTCATAGGATGTCATACAGGCATATGACGACTATTGACGAGTCTACATGATATTTAAATTTAAACGAAATGTGTCAAAATTTGATAACATTCCTTCTATCAGTTCAAAACTTACAGTTGATTTTAGTGATACTACTTTTGTTCTGGCGAAATAATGGCAAAGTACTAATGGACATGCTTGATTGTATTAGATGTAAGTTTATTATTGACAAGTGTGTATAATACCGACTAAAAAGATTTTATTATACCACTTTCGAACATTAACTTTGCGTTGAATTAAGATTTTGCGACTACCGGTTGTAACATTGAAAACGATTCATAAAACATAAATCAAAGTTTAAGCGGCTTAAAGCGTTGTCTAAGGCTAAATAGGCTTAGAACTGTTCAAATAACTATTCAGGAATGCGTCGTCTTCCTTTTATTCTAAGGAAATCGAGAAGGATGATTTTCAAACTACTAGCCTAGAGGAATAAAGCGCGGGAATGATTTTGAACGTCAAGCATTGTTTTAGTTGCAGATAACAGCTTTTTGTTAGCAAGTCTTACGAGGAATTTTTAAGAGTTTCAAAAATGAGATATATTGAAATTAATAAGCAAGCTATGGCAATAAGAAGAAGAGCAATTCCCCTCCACCTTCTTAGAAATAATTTCTTTGAGAGAATTTTTTACATAAGCTGTAATTTTTCAAATGCGGCCGGCTTAATAGTAAGGATGGTTCCGATTTTTGGAGAACAAATCCTTTTTCCAACGTTCATTTTCATATTAGCCTAGATTCACAAGTTGCCGCTTATTGTGTATATTTGTAAGAATCATCAAGAACAAGAGCTTGTAAAAACTATTTAATATTTGCAAAAAGCTTAGGTTAGGAAATTTAACTTTAACAATAACGAGAATTTATTTAAAAAACTGTCATACAGGAATCGTAAGTTTATCATGGAATCGAATATGATGAATGATTTCATCGAAGGTATATAAAAACAAATGAACCTAGTTTGTGAATGCGAGATTTTAGTACCGAGGTCACCACATGTTCCCTGTTAGTACCTAAGAGACAAAAACCAAAACGGATCTTTTAAATCTTGATCATCAGAACGACCAGAAGTCACCTGAATCGACATTCTTGTTGATTGACACTGTCAACTTTATCGCATCTACAAAACCCGGCTAGAAACAAGTGCCTTAAGCGTGTCATTAATCGCTTTTCGCTCATATCTGGCTAAACCTAATTTAGCAATAACCTACTCAACCTTAGCCTAACTTAATCTAGCACCCGCTATCCAAGTCGAATCGAAGGACATGTGAGCTCAAAATAACGAACGATTGTGATCTCCCAAAAGACTTGGAAAACCATTACGCAGTATACTCTGCACCACTCATTAAACGATGTAATCTGTTATTATCTAGTATTGAAAACAATCGACATTTCCGGCACTGCGTTAGTTGCTTAATGCGATCATCGATGAGCTATTAATGTAATCTATATGAATAAATTAATATAGGCTATGACTTCGACAAAGTAATGAATGTTGTGCCGGTTTACACATTCCAACTGCCGTCTAAGTAAAAGGACAGAAGGACGTGTGATCGAAATGATTCAAATTTTTTGCAACATACATATGTAGTCGCACTTATTATATATGCAATGTTTTAATTATATTAGTCCTTCTCTGCCGGGAAATTGAAAATTTCACTCGTTATTTTACTCACTTCGCTTCATGAGGTCATTTACTTTACTTGACTTTATAGAATTCTTTATTGTTTACTGCAGAAAAAATTTTGACTTCTTCATGCGTATACAAAGTGCTTTTTGTATATGTAACAATGAATGCTAGGAAAAGAAAAATTCTTGAAAAAACAGCACAACACATTAATATGCAAAAGTTATCTAATAAAATATTGACCTAAATATTGTATGAAAATATAAAAAAAAAATACACCGCATTGACAGTAACAATGAAAACATTAAATAAGGTGCGGTAAAATACGTTATAGAATAGTAGGTGGCTAGCTGTGTTGGCGTTGTACGTTATAAACAGCAGACTTGAATTTCTTGGTTCATTAGAATATTTTATATAAATTCCAAAAAAGGTCTTTTGAAAAAGTTTCAGAACCGTAGATAAAGAGAATATTAATTTCCACTACGACGTAATGATATATTAGTTTTGTCGACCCATAACCGTAACCATAAAAAGATTTAATACAGAACTCACGAATTACATAAATTCTTGAAAATGAAAAGAAACTAAATGTTATCCATTTTTAAGGGTTTAAGCGTCACTGATTGCCTCTTAGAATCTCAATTAAAATTTCAAGATTCGTCCCACAATTATTTTGGATTCTATCTTACCTTTCGTTCAATTCAAATTCAAAAATAATCCAAAGTAATTTGAGAATGCTACTCGACAGCAATTTTGCGATTGAAAATCTTTACATTCGATAGCAAGAAGAATGTCTACTTTATCGAGGACTGTAAATTCTCTACCCGCTACCACGAGTTGCCAACCCACACTTATCGAGTGTACTTGATCGACTTTATCAAGAACCGGGCAAATCAGACAGTGCTCTTGGGATTTACGTTAGCTCGGCTACTACGGAGCTTTAGATGGCTCTTAAAAATTTGTTGCGCCTAAATAGATATCGACAATTCGGTGAACTTGTAAGCTACAAAGAGCAATGAAATGATAAGAAAGATCGCATGTTCGAAAGTTACTTTAAGAACTCTGTTTAACCTTAATCGGACCTTTAAGCATAATTTGAGCTTAACTTAAATATTTTGAGTATTTTACATTGCTTTTATGCTCTTCTAGAGAGCTTTACCACGATGAGCCTCTCATGCTTACAGTTAGAAAGACGTCTCGCATTTTGTATAGGAAGTGCGCGATCGATTAAAAATTTGAGACAGGCACGCGTTGAGAAATTCTGCTCATCATCTCAGAGCATGCACTTCAGAACAGTAACACATCTAATAATTTCCTTACGAGCTAAGAAATGAACCAAAGCTTATGCACGAACGCCGTGCCTGCGCAATATCTGCTGTAAAGGTTCCTTTCATCGAAAAGATGAAGGGGTGGGAGGAACATAGAATGTGCTTGCAGACAGATTGGTCTTGAAAATGGGCTAAATCGGTCAAAGGACACGCCGACGGAGAACATCCCGGTTTTGATAGCAACACCGTAAAGATTGCTTTAATGCTTTAAACGCTTTGTCTGTTTCAATATGACTTTGAAAACAAAATAGTCGAGGAATCTTTCGGATGCGACAAAAAAAAGTTGATCGCCTTCATTCCTTTGCTGTGTACAAGTTAGGCCCCGCATTTCCATTTATTTTTAAACGAAATTGGAAATTCTCTTTACTTTTTCAACAAAGCAATTGATTTATTCAATTCAATCAACAAGTGTAACAAGCAAGCGATAGGTGTCAACGAATTCGATGCAAACCGAATAAAAAATTTCTTGGAAATATCAAATGCTTCTGTAGTTAGTCTTTCTAAAGTTATTAATGTGTTTTCATGTTTTTGTTTTTGTTTTGTTTTTTTTGCAATGTGAACTTCTTGGCATTTTACCACTTGTTAAAGACTTTAGCTGGGAAGACTGCGGTCGTATGCCGTGCTGCAAATGCTATAAAATGATTTTCGGGAAGATAGGAGAAGAGAAATATTGAAAAAATCTTAGACTGTGAATTTTTGACTTTTGTAAATAATGACTGTATGATTGACTTTTTTTTCGGGCTTCTAGATATTTTTTTGCTCAATTAGGTATGTCGTGGCATTCAAAAGCTATTAAATGTTTAATTAGCTGCTTTATGATGGATATTAACAAAAAGTTGTTTAGTTAGCAGTAACTGCGTGACATAAAATTATTAAGCGAATATCAAACTTTAAAAAATATTTTAAGAAAATTTTATTTTACCCATCAAAAATCTTTTAATTACATATTTGTTGTTACGCTCGCAATTAATAAAATTTTTAACCACCCGCTGAAAGAGACGAAGAAAAAAACATATTTTCATTTATGGCTTATAGTTTTTATACGAAAAACAATAAAAGTCTACCTTTTATGTTAGGACTGTACGAGTGAGTATATATATATGCCTTGCAGTGCAATTAACATTTCATAACTGCCCCTTTGAAAGACATTTAAATGAATGGCCTGAACATTAACATAAAAGTGAAATGTTTGCCTGTACGCAAGTGTCATGATGATTACTTGAAAACTACACACACAAGCATACATTTTCTTATTTTTCATAAAGTAAATATGTGTTAATTAAAATAAAATATTTTGCAAAATTTATGACTGGGAGAAATTTTCATAAGTAACTTTTTTAATTCATTATAATAATTGCGCTTTAACTTCTATCTCATTATTACAGAATATTATATACCAAATAGTCAAAATCGTTTTGTGCCATCCTCATCGTATCCAAATACAAGGCAATTGTCCAACGGTTTTACACGTTCAACAAATGGTGCTGGCTTTCCGGGCGCTCAGCCTGGCTCTTATCAAGATCAAATACTTTTCATCGGCAACGAAGCGAAATCACCTGTACAAACTCTGGGTTCTTCATCGGCTTATAATCCTTTTAATCCACAATTTGCGGTAAGTTCTAAAAATTAAGTCGCAGTTACAGTAAAAATACAAATTTTCAAATTAACGATAAAGTAAGTAAGTAAGTAAATGATGGCATAAAATTGGGAATTACATGCAACCCTATTTAGCCGTGATACTAATGTCGTGTTACAGGATGACCTCTTACCAGGTCTACTTTTTGATTCTTTAATCGATTTTCTGAGGTATATGTCGTAAACATGAGACTTGTAATTAGTTTTTTATGCTCAAACACAACACAAATTCGTGTGGGTTTTGCCAAAATGTTTGCAGGGTCCAGGAGGAAGCTTCGGAAACTATAATATGAAGAGCTTCAATAAATAAAATGTACATACTTAGATTCTTAGTGAAAAGCCGAGAGCGGAAAGTCAAAAGAAAACGCACGAATAACTAGACGTGGACGAAAAACAAAAATAAACAGTAATAGTCTTTCAGCCATGGTCGTCGAATCAAGTTGTAAGGTGTTGCAATCATTGGACTGTTTTCTTATGGTTTTAACGGTTTAAAATTGACGATTTATTTGCCCATGACAAAGAAGACCTGGAAGATCAAAAAAGTCCGAAGACAATGAATTGCAAAACTTATTGCCCGAAAATCGAGCTCAAGCTTTCCATGAAGGAGGGAAAATGTCATTTCGAACTATTTCAACAACATGGTTTCATTACTTGGCAAAAACCAGTTTCCTATGACGTATGTGAACGGGGATGAAAAGTGGATCTCCTACGAGAATTCCAAGTGCAAAAAAAGTCATGGGTTAGTCCACGAGAGCAATCCACATCGACGCCTAGGCAGCATATTCATGATCAAAAAGTTTTGTCGTGCGCGTGGTGGGATCTGCAAGGTACAGTATATTACGAGTCGTTAAGACCGAATAAAACTGTTACTGCAGATGCCTACTGACGTCAAGTGAACAGATTGATCGATGTAAAGATCGGCAGTTAGCAGACGCAAAGTCACCCTCTTGCATGACAACGCTCGGCTAGACGTTGCTAAAGTTGTGAAGGACAGACCATCGCAGTTCGAATGAGAAGTTCTCCGCTGTTCACCTTACAAAAAAATACCATACAAATAGCGTACTTATGTATATACCAATTCTTCCCAATAAATTGCTTTTTCATGTGAAAAAATGATCAAAACATGTACAAGTACCTCTTATATAATTTTCTTTAACTTGAATTGGGTTTGCTTTCTACTAAACGTTTATACTTAACGTTGTGGATTTTAATTACAACATCCAACGTCAACATTTTTTACATATTTTCTTGGTTATTATCGATCTAGGTATGTCCGTCTGTCTGTTGTAAATCTAGTCCAGGTCGCACACATTAAGATATCGGCTCCAAGTTGGGAAGCTCTTGAGGAAAAAATGTGAAATCAGTGAAATCAAGCTAAAACATATCTACAACAGCTCATACTGAGTGCAGCATAAAGAATATTAATTAGGGTACGTCTCTGCTTTGAAACGAAAAAAAAACTGAAGTTTCCGCTTACTATTTATAAACTGCGAAGAACAATCAACTCAACGATAAAAATGTCCGCATATATTTCATAGAAAAATAAAAATAGAAAAATCGCGCGTTCCTAGCCAGTAACGTAGAGCATCGAAGTTGCAGTTGTTTACTTTCTCGTTTTCTTTTTTTAAGTGTTCTTAAGAAACTTGCGTGTGTGGATACAAAAGAGATTCAGCTGCAGCTAAATATAATTTTCTTAGTTGTTCTTATTCGTTGGGTAGACACTCAGGGCATGTCCTCTACAAGCATGCTCACAAAGATTAATACGTGAAGAAGAGAAATTGGAAATTTTTGATGAAAGCCCATCGCTACATGTGCAATTCTTTGGCCCTATTAGCTTTGTTTGGTCAAGGGAGGGACAAGTGTTTAAGACCACTTCCTTTAAAATAACTAACGAGCGTTCAATTGTACTAACTTGTTATAGCTGCTAGCTGTTATTAGGCAAATGTCGCCGTTTTGGTTTTTAAGGCATTCACCAAACGAGATTTCAGTGAAAGAGAGATATGCGAGAAACGGCGCTTTTAAATGGTGCTTTCGTTCTTCCGTCTTTGTCATTATTTCCAAGCCATAAAGAAGTTGCGGACTTACGGATAGTGACGCCTATTCCTTAAAGTCGGACCATTAGAAACATTATTACTTATACCCACGACAATCTATTGACATCTTGCATTTTTTGTCATTTTGACGAAAAAAAATCCGCATGAATTTGGAACCGCTAGGGCGCAAATTTTTGTGACAAAAATATGCGCACCGGAAAACATAATTCTTCTTGCTACACTTGTTGGGCTTTTGTGAATAACGTTCCTTTTCCAAATTTAGAGATGATTGATTTTTGAACCTAATAGTTGAACATGTTACCGATTTCTGGTTTTAGTTAACCTATTAATTCCTTACTTTTACCATTCCGACTGTTGTTCAACTTCATTATCTGCCCACTTTGCTATGTTCGTTTTTGCCCTCTGTCGTTGCAAATAGCAAAAAAAAAAAAAAAAGACAAAAAATCAATACACTTTCATTCTCCAACGGTGTAGATATGAAAATTGATTTCCTATTTATTTGTTTTGGTTTCATTTTTTATTTCCTTTATAATAAAAGAAAAAATTACCTTTACTAATTTTGGTCAAGTGAAAGTTTTTTTTCTTTTTGTTTTTTGTATTATTATTGCTATACACTGCACACATAATAATTTTTATTAAGTCACATACAATAATGGTGTTGTGCGGCACATATTAAATAAATTGTACGACCATCGATTGCACCACCCAGTAATAAATACATAATGAATGATTTTCAATTATAGACGCGCACTTATCTACCTATATGCATCGACATAACGACAATCATATGTATTATATGCAAAATTTCCTCATCCCGCCCCGAGATAAGGTTTTTGTAGGATCTTCAGGAATTATGTTCCAATCAAGTTTTATGTTAACAAAATTTTATTTATTTTCTTAACTCATGTGGAAAATGTTATTAAATTAAAATAATTGAAGACTTGCATTAAATTTTGACAATCAATCATGGCAAGAACTACTAGTATTCTTCTTCTTACAAATAGGAAAAAATAAGTCTTAGAGAACATAAGAATATTTTTGTTGTGGAAGATTTCGCAAAATTGTTCCTTTTTCTTTCTTTCGCAAGCGTTGCTCCCTTGCTCTAATCACAATCACTGACAGATCGCTAACCACATGTGTCTGTCAAACAAAGGTAAAACTGCCTTTGTTTTCTTTGTTTGATTTATTCTGACGTTTAAGGGTAAATGTGGAGGCTCCAAAAAACATGACATCGCATACTTATGATTTAAACTTAGGCATAATGACAGAGTATAGTGCAATGGTATACGATGAGAAATGAAAACGAATCGAAATTGGAAGGAAAAATAATTGCAACATTTTTATGCTCTTTGCGGAAAATAAGCGAAAGGGCGTTTTTACTTCAGACACCATTGGCTGTATAAGCGTACGTGAAGTTTGTACGGATGTATACAACATTCAGAAGGCTTTCAGACAGAGTCAGCTCCTATTATAGCGATTAGTTCAGACTCATTTTCTGAACAGTTGTGTGTAAGCTTATTGGTTCGTCTCTCCATCTGTCCGTCTTCTCTGCTTGTGTAGAATATTACCTAAAGCAATTTTGAAGACATTTTGATGAATTTTTGTACACCTTCATATCGAGGCTCAAGGACGAAGCCTACAGAAAATGAATTGGAAATGGATCGAAGGCCATGCATACAGTGCCACGTAAACTGAGAACACCTCTGTTTTTCAAAACGAATAAAAAACTGCTCGTTACTCATTAACCTTACGACAGATAAATCTACACAAATTTGAACGTATATTCTAAAGACGATGTGAATATACATCATGCATGTAGAGGAAAGGGGAAAAATTGATCACGTCTACCTACTATTATAGGGTATCAAAATTTCGTTTTTTGTTTCAATACTTTTATAATGCGTAGAAGGAGACTTCATAAAATTTATAAATTCTTGGTCATCCTCAGATTCGAAATACACCTAAACCTGTCCGTCCGATACTCTGCCTATATATCCGTCTGCTCAACTGTGTAGTATCTGTGTGTAAACATTCTCCTTTTCAAAAATATGCGAAATAATTGGAAAACGATCCAAACTGGTCAAAGGACACGCCTACAACGCCCACATGCCTACGCAAAAAAAACTTTGCTTTCCATGTGTTTTGGTTGGTGTTCATACACCAAACAAATTTTCACTTTAGTTCTGAGTAGTAGTAGTAGAGAAAGTCAGCCGCGCCCACCCAATATTATAGAGTATGAAAATAATGGCGATGGATATACAAGACTCGATCACGACTTCATATAATTTTCCTATTTGTTATACCTAAAGTCAAATTATTCAATGCATTCGAAGTGCATTAATATGAGTAAATGCGCAAAGTCGATCTTCTGAGTCGCTTAAGATTACATAACTAAACCATTTATGGATTATTTAAAAGGCACCCTAAGTTCACTTATTATCTGTTCTTTATATAATGTTATATAATATATAATCTTGCCATATAACAAGAATATTCTACAAAAAATTTTAATGATTAATGAGAGAAGTTAGCAGAAGAATGCCGTCTACCTAAGAGGGCAGGTAGAGTCACTTGCAATTTGACTATATTGACAATGTTAGACGTAGACGAACGTAGATTGATGTCGAATTAATTTATCAATTTATTATTTATGTTGAATATCGAGGTGAATAAATAACATTCAGTAATCGTTTGCTTGATTTGAAAACCGAAAATAACTTGAAACAATTTATTTGTTTAATGAACTTTAGTTACAATGCCATCTCAAAAGCAGTTCATTGTAATGACCTTTTTACATTAAAACACACTGACATTTAACCATGACCGAGTTTCCATTACACATTATATTACTTGCGGTTTTTATAGTGTGCAACAATATACAATACGATACGATACGATATTAAAATGTTAATGAAAATTGTGATGAGTTCAACTTGAAAGAAAAGACGCTTATGACTGTGGAATAAAATCATTTTAAAGACAATAATAATAGTGAGACAAATGTGAAAGTCGAGAGAGGCGAAGAAAAGCTTGCTTTCCGATAAACAAAGTGCAATAAGTTAATATAGTTAATGCATTCAGTGAGAGAAAAGTCTTAAGATTAAATATTTTTTTTATTTTTTTTTTTTTTTATGAGTTAATAAAAGTCTATGAATAATTTTTATTTTTATTTATTTCCTTTCACAGAATCATCGCAATAACGATTTTTACGATATATCTCCGCGGCCTTTTGGTGCAACAAACCAACCGAATGGTGGGAGCTCATCATTAAATACCGGCTATACGCGAAGTAAATCGTTAAGACCGGGAAACAGTTTAACACAAAGTAATGGATTTGTCCCGCAAAGAGCAAATGTACCGCATCAGCAAACACAATTTTTAGCTCAATTTAACGAGCCAACGGTAGGTTACTCTTCATATACATATATATGTGGCTATTGTTTTTTTTTTTTTAATTTATTGTGATAGTTAATTAACCGTAATATTGAACTCGATTTGCCAGAGGTTTAAATAACTTCTTAAAAACTCACATGACCAATTCGGCATAAACCGGTTAAATAATCAGTAAAAATATTTATTTTCATATATGCCTAGAATATGAGACAAGTGCTGCTAAGAAAGAAAACAAAAACCGAAATTAATAGCAAATCTGTGTTATTACCTTTTCATGTTATAAATATTTATGTTTCTCTTGTTAGGCACATAACGCAGACAACACTACCTTACATAACAAGCTTTAAAGCCACAAAATTCAGCAAATTTCAGCAAATATTTATGATAACCGAATGTGGATATACCCACGTTTTATAAGACATCAAATAAAAGCGTGGATTTGTCTGCGCGTATGTTGTGGGCAATTATAGCTTAATTTAAACAAACAAAAAACTTTAATGCATTTTACACGAATTAAGGTTCGTATAGAAATATTGCTTGAATTTACTTTAAACTGTGACTTGAAAAATATTGATTGATGGTGAGAAGCATAAGTCATCATAAGTGATCATGCTAAAAGTTACGCTTACATCAGTCCTCTTAACGATGGTATGGAACGTGTGTGTACTTCTGTCTTCACTCTTAGGGATATTGAAAAATTTGAAAGCCCAAGTGGACTTTGTCAGTCCATCAGGGTCGTTTCTCCATTATCTGTCGCTGGCAAATTAGCGGTGGAGAAAATAAAGATAGAGAGTTAACATCGAAATATCAAATTGACGTTATGATCCTATAGAGAGCAGGTCAAGTCTAAAAATGATCTTGAATCATTTACAGGTTATTAAAAATCTTAGCAAAAATAGCCTTGAACCCTCCAGAGACGCTTAAAAATCTTTCGATTTTTTTAATTGAATTTTGTTTTTGTGCTGAGGTTCAGACTGTTTTTGCCATTTGCAGAATTTCCAACGTTGGCTATAAGGATCTACACAGCAACCAAACTCGCCTGTACCTATATTTGCCTTAAGTTACAAAGTAAATAACAAAATGAACATGACATCATTGTGAGAAAGCTTTTAATTTATACAAGCGGCTATTAATTATGTTAGGAATGGGAGCACTTTTTGGTAGAAATGAAAAATATTTTATTGCATTGTGCTAATGGCAAACAAACTTCAATTAGTGTTAAGGATCGTTTGGATTTTGTATTCTTTTCATTTTAGATATAAATAAAACCAAATATTTGCTATTGTGGTAAATTGAAGGAGGTTGATTAATGTTGGGAATTGTTTCTTTATTGTTCTCGAAATCATTTTCTCTACTCATCAATCGGTTTCATTATGTGATGAAAGAGATTTTCACAGCATACACAGCCCGATCTTGGATGCATGAAAAGCATCTTCAATTTGTAGCAATATTTATATTAATTCCCGCTTGCGGTACAACGTATATCGAGTTAGTGTGGGCGTATGTAACGCGCAGAACGGCTTAAGATTGATCCACCTTTTATTATATCGATCCATTCAGAATCACAAACCGAATTGATCTAAGTCTGTCTATCCGTCTGTCCGTATGTTGATGTAAACTTGTGTTTTCGTCACAATTTCTAAGATATTTCGATGAACTTTGGTGCAGCGACGTGTTTTTACCCAAGAACGGACCCTAGTTAGGATCGATCCATTTTTTCGATCACTCCCCATATTACGCCCTATTCTGAAAGTCATTATATGGAAAAAAATAGCAACTTGCAAAATTTCTCGGCAAATGTGGCTGAATAGTAGTAAATCGGTATTCCAAATTTGTATGAAAACTTTGGACCGGCTGGCGCAATGTTTGAACATCTTCTTATATAACGAAAACTGAAGTTCATACACCAAACGGGGTATAATTTTCAATGCTTTGCAGAGCAGAAAAGTGTATATTTTAACAAGTGGTGATGGAAATTGACCCATAATACTATAGTAATTTCTTACAAAACTGAACTCTACAGAATTTGGACCATCTATGCCTATTTTTGGTTCCAGAAATACGCACATGAAAATATGCCTTTATATAGAAACAAGATATGATTTTGGGTTCTCTAATAAATATAAGAGACAATGCGGTAACGGATATTTAACGGTCGGTCCAAAAGAAGGTATTTACGGTATTACACCGCATTGGATAATTCTGAGATGTCTCTCCGGGCTGGCGGGTGCAATGGAGTGGAAGGGGATGAGGTTGGGTGTTGCTCCAATTTACAAAAACTATTGGCATTGAACTCTGTCAGCAGCAACGTGTGGACGTCTAGACCTTACGTAGTAAGCCCTCGATCGTGTACAGCGAACAGTTGGGATGGTCATAAGTAATAAGGCTGTGTCTAAGCCTCGGTATAATGTGGGCTGCGTTGTGCTTACGTAGAGATACAGGCAAAAGCATTTTAAAGTCGAACTTAGTCCTCCCTTTCCTCTCTCTATACTTACAGTACTTCGAGATAACCATTGTATCTACATGTACAGGGGACATCCCATGAGTGGCTCGTCGCAGAAAGAAAGAAAAAAAAAACAATGCAATTATGGTGATCATTCAAGAAAAACTAGCTGCAACAGGGTAAAAGGGAATCCATAATCATTTTTTAAAGTAAGGGCACTCGATTACGTATTAAAAGGCTTGTTTAGGAACAATTAGCAGGGATTTGCGCTACTTCTTTCGCCGCCGTGGATTATTTCAAATGAGTAATTTCGTTCGTTTACTTATTGACCCGTTCTGTGAATAACCCCAATACGAAAATTGGTTGCTGAAGTAATATTTGACGGCGGCTGATACTCTTATGTCGCAATGTGCAAAAGTTCGTACTGTTATGGCAGCGAACGTTGTCTCGTTGTCACCCTGCGATGTGCTCGGACAAGCTCCGCACAGCAGAATCCGTCTTGCAGAGCCTTGGAAAAAATGATTTGATTCCGGTCGTAATCCGAGTATTAATCCGAGCCACCACAGATTATGCGAGAACAAGTCTTCAGATGCGTAGCAAGAGATATGCGTTTAAGTCGCTTTCAAGACATAAACATGTTTTATGACATTTTCTATGATCTAGTATTTAGGAACTTCCAGCGGTAATCAACTTTTTCATTCAAATCGTATGATTTTTTTTATGAAATGTTGAATTTTATGAACATTTTCGGCACGGAGCGCTCATCGCTCTATTTGCAAGCGCTCCGTTTGTGAAACTTCGTTGCAACGGCTTTCAATCAGAAATTCTTTTACATGATCAATGTAGTAAATTATTATGATAAAATTAGTTTACAGTTATCAACAAATTCTCATCATTAGTGCAATGAACTCAACATAGCTCCTTATGCAACATTTATATGCTGTGCATAAGAATTTGAATTTCTTTTGAGAACTTTTTGGTTTTATTGAAATGAAATAAATATAAAACGAAGAGAAAAAAAAAAGAAAAATAAAACATGTTTTTATGAAACAAGAGCTTAAAAAATCTCACACAACAATTGAATTTTGTTTGCTACAGTTTTGAAATGGTGAATATTCCCACGTAAAAAAAACGTAAAAGCATAAAAAAATCAGGTTCGGTTTTGATTGTTTTCTTAATGTTCGCTGTTACAGTATCATTAACATTATCGCGAGTTGTGTTTGCATATAAATGTAGCCTTTTTTTTCTTAGCTTTGTGGTGTAAACTTGTTGATATTTAATTAGTGGTTGAAAGGTACTAGAGCAGCAATAACGGCAACAATAGATTGAAATTCGTTTGTAATTTATGCAATTTTTTTCAATTTTAAAAATGCTTTGCATTAAATGAAACGACCATTCATACGCTGAGTATACTGATGTTTTGGATTTTGAGAAGTTAAATCAATGTGATATCAGTATGTGTGTGTGCGAGATTTGCTTTTTGTAAATGTAAAATAGAAGCGGTGTTGTACGACGTAAATTAAATGATTATCTTGTTCTTCTCTTTCAGGCGGATAAAGGTACTTCTCCTAATCGTATACCCTTTACCAGTTTTGGTAGTTCAGGGTCGCGACCATTTGGTACAGGTGGCTTTACGCCGAGCAATAATCGTAATAGACAATTAGGCACATCTTACAATTCAGACGTACCTGTAGGACCTGTGACGCCCCAACAAATTCCTTTTCGTAATACCCGTAATCGGTTTCAACCCAATTCAGCCTCCAGTACGACCTCGACCAGCACAACTTCGACAGAGTCTTCGACTAGTAAACGTTACAATCGTTTTGGTTCGTCAAGAACTCAGCAATTTTCCAACAATGGCTTTCGCTCGTCCACACAAAGTAGCATTCCAGAAAATAAACCTAGTGCTAATAGATCGTCTGTTTATAAGTCCAGAAGGCCAATATATACGAGTCGCGAGGTAAATGAACCTATACAATCCGCAAAAGTACGTAAGTTATTTGGCGAAAAAATGGGACGAATTAAGTTGCCCTTAAAGGACAAACTATTGAAACAACAAATATCAGCCTCATCGTCACCTTTCAAAACGGCCATCAGTCAACTACATGCAAAAGAATCTGAGCCTCTTAGCGTCGAATATGATGAAGAGTTGCATGAGGTCGAGGAGAATCATCTGGGTCGTGATAATAATGAGACCAGCTTGGAAAAGTTGCAATTGCACGAAGCCGAAGTTAAAACTGCGATGGAAAAGTCTTTAGAAGTAGCCAAAACAATTAATAAAGAAGAACAGGAAGATATTTCAGGTCAAAATTCTGCTTCGGAAAGTTCTGAAGCCGAGAGCAACAAGGAAGATAATGACGAAAAAGAAGAATCTGAGGAATATGAGCAAAGTCAAGAGGATACAGGGAATGACAGTGAAACTTCACCTGCCAGGACAAACGAAAGTTTGGAAAAGCATGTTGAAAGTACTTCAATTGAAACCAGCACAGAAAGATCAACGGAAGATGATAGTTATGATTCGACTGAAAATATAGGAAAGTCAAATTTGAAAAATACTTTCCAACCAATCGCTGTACCTATAACAACTGAAAATTCTTCAGCTGATGAAGCAGACAGCCTTCTAGTAACCACTACAAAGCCTCTTAGCGGTGGGAGAAAACACAGTTTTAGTGAGAATATTAAAGAAGGAAGTGCCGCAAAAGCTGACGACGAAGAGGACGAGGCTGACGAAGATGACGATGACGCAGACGAAGATGATGGAGAAGAAGCTGAAGAGGAAGGTGACGAGGAATATGATGAAGAAGAAGACGAAGAAGAAAGTGGTGACGATCAAGTCGAAGTAGATGATCACACCGTTCGGGAGGGTTCAGCTAGCTTGCCTATTGATCATGAAAGTCCTGCGACTACCACGATGTGGACAGACGCTGAAATTTTGGATAGGGAAGTTGTGTCGGTTGTTACCACCAAAAGTGTTATTAACGGTTCTACATCTGTTCCGGCCCCGGTTACTTCGAAGTCAATTACATCTGCGCTTCAAGAAGAAACGATTGGGAACAAGTTGTTCGCAACTACTGAATCTTCGGTCGAATTAAACGAAACACCCATCACAGCAAAAACATTAGCAAATGCTGACGAAAATCATACCGTACAACCTTCAGCACCAACTAGCCGTAGTGAAAATGGAGCCAGATTTTTGCCCTTCCCCGCTGTTCAGCCGGAAGGATCCAATAATTCTGCGGAGCAAGAAAATGTTGAGGAGATTGCTAGACCTGTGACCACCCCTGTCCCAGCAGAATCGTCTACCAGCCCGCCAGCCTCGTCCTCTACTGAAAGCATAATCGATAAACTGGACAGAGTACAATCTGAGCTGTCTAGCGGCTTGCTAGCAGGCAAATATCCGATTATAAGTCAAATGGATATTTCTACCCAAGCTACAACGTCCACATCAGGTTCGAAATTCGTACCAAATATACGCAAATTTCAACCAAAAACCACTGCTTCTCCTAAAGTCAAAATTCATCGATTTGAAGAAACTGAAATGGATGATTTGGCTGGACTGTTGCCAGTGGGCTTCAAACCGAAACCTTCGTATAAAAACCGGAAAATCACCACCACAACAACGACAACGACAACAACTACTACCACCGCAAAACCGAAATTGGGTATTAAGGGAATAGAGTTCAAGAAACCTATACGCAACTCTACCATAAGTCGTTCCTTCAAGACGTCCTCGGTGCAAGCACAAGACGTCGGTCTGAGTGGCTTATTGTCCAAATCTTACAAGCCATCCGTTACAACAACAACGACTGCGGAAACTCCGAAAAATGAATTCGATAGTCTCTTAAGTAAAATTAAATTTGATGAAAATCCTGATAAGTTGTTACCCAAAGATTATAAAGTGCCCACTACCAACAAGCCTGCGGTTACTTTAGTCAATGATTTATCTAAATTTCTACCACCTGGCTATCGGGTGAACGATACGGTTGGAACCAGCACAACAAAACCTTTATTAACTCCGTCTTCGGAAACAACTCTTACAGCAAAGAATAATAATGATGGGATTTTAACCATCGAAAGTGATGACTTAAGCAAATATCTTCCACCTGGTTATAAATTGAGAACAACTAAGAAACCTTCTAAATTGGAACCGGAAACTATAGATATTTCCCAATTGTTGCCAAAGGGATATAAGCCGGATGGAGTTAAAGTTCAGAAATCGGATGACATTTTTATGAAAATAGAATTCAAAGACGCAGCTTCGTTATTACCGGCCGGTTTCAAATTAAATACTACCGAAAGTTTGAATAAACAACATCCAGCGTCTACGAGCACAAGCACAACAACGACCACAACTATTAAACCAGATGGGGCTTCTCCCTCTTCTGCTATATCTTCAACCGTATCTTCATCGGCTACTACTGGTCTTAAAGTCGTATTCCCCAAAGGTATTCATAAGCGAATAGGAGCTCAACGGCTAACGACACCAAAATCTAATGATTACATTGATTTGGGTCCTACTGCACCCTCTGTTGTAATAAAAAAAGGTCCGCCGACTAGAGCCACCACGGAATTTACAGGTTGGCCGACGCCATCAACTACACCAATTTCTATCGAGAAACTATTAGAACAAGCTAGAACAGTTTCCATAAACTTTGAGGATCTTTTGTCGTCAACTTCTAGCACTTCAACAACGACGACTACGACTACTACTACGACAACGACTACACCGAAACCTACAAGACCAGGTCATTGTACGCTGGACTGTGACTTGGCCGCAACAATCAGAATTATTGAAGGTGTTGCATGGAAGCCGGAATTATTGGATCATAATACGCTTGAATGGAAGAATTTAGCTCGAGAAGTAGAAGCTCAGGTAAGTGAAGTAAAAAAGAAAAAAACTCTAAGTGTCTCAAATAGCGAAAGCTAAGAGAAATATTCGACTTGTCATGCTTATTTTAAAGATAGAAAGACACCGCAAAATATATATAGTCCTCTATTTGACTGTGTTCATCCGTTTATTGTTAAAACGCTCCTATACAAAGGTATGCTTGATTAAAAACATTGTTGCATACTAAACTTGCCATTTAGGTCCCACAATTTACGATGGACTGTTTAAAGATAAAAGTACAGTAGGTTTCGTTTACATTTATCACAATTTTCACAATAAGACGTGACATGCATCGAAAAGCAGAGACTCTTCTAAAAGAAGAATGAACGAGAGAATGCTGAATATCAAAACAAATTCCTTACTTTTACTTTATTCATGGCCGTTCCGTTGTCCGTATGTTCCTGCTTAAGCATTCACTCGTTCGTAAAAGTTTGAAATAGAAAACTGAAACCGGGTACTTAGGAGCTTGATAGCTACAGATCGTGTTTCAAAAAAGGCATCAATGACATCAATTTATAATCAATTTGTAATGTATAATACATATAATTACAGCTTAACGAAGTCTACTCGAGTGCTCCACAACTTAGTAAATGGTACAAGAAAGTACGCATTGATAGTTTTAGTAAAGGCAGCGTTTTAGTCGATTATTACGTGGAATTGGCTAACATAACTAAAGATGTTAATACCTTACAAATCAAGAAGCTTTTCCATTCGGCGTTAACACCCAAACCATTGGTGCCCGAAAATTCGGAATCTGAGAATGAAACGGATAGTGATGATGAGAGTGAGGAATACAAACAGGATTTGAAAGATGAGAAACTAGTCAAGGAAACGTTTCTAATGGGTAAATACGTTATCGATCCAGTAGCGACGGATTTTACAGGCAAGTTAAATGTATAAAATAATTATTATAGAGATTAACCATTAAATCCATTTTTAGTTATACCAAAGTCCCTGACTCCCGGGGTAGAATATGCCGAAGAAGATCTATTAATACCGCAATGGGCTATTGTCATCATTGTGATAGGAGTGGGTTCTTTAGTCTTTGTAGTAGCTTTCGGAGTAACAGTGGTAAGAAGAAAATCAAGCTTGGCTTTTACACGATGTACATTGTAATCTTCCTATGCAGCTCCTTAATCGTCAGAAACGCTCTAAAAAGACTCCTATACCGCTGAGTAATGATATGTTAAACGAATTGAAAATCAATCACATGGGTGGTGTAGATAATTATGGTGTTGACGATTTCTATAATATAGATGACGCCTGGAATGATACTAAGGAATCTATTAAACCCAAGGTAAAGCGTTTTTCTTCTTTTTCACATTCCTTGTTCGAACTATTCATTTGGAATTTTCCATTTTAGCGTTTTACAAATTCTGTGCACGATAGTAGCGGTTCTAATATATATGATAGTTGGCGTTCCAATCGTCACGGTGATTATTATTTTGATAATCAAAATTATGCACAGAAAGGTGATTCCTTAGAACGATCTCTTAAACATCATCCGCCTTCTTCGCACTATTCAGGCCATCAACACACACCAATTTACGGTCATCAGTATCCTGACGCATTTGCGGATGCTCATCAAATGTATACGTATAATAATCAGGTGAATAGTAGTAGAGCACGTTATCCAAGAGATTATGATCCAGATTTTTAACTTTAACTCGCGAGTTTTAAACTCGAATAGACTAATTTATTTAAACAAATGAATGTGAAGAAAAAATCCCCATAAGATATTTAATCCAATTATTTTCTGTACTTTTTAACACTTTTTTTTAACTTCAACTTCGCTATAAACTCTCCCATATCCAGTTTTATTTCAAATTATCTTTCATAAAACACCTGCTTTACTGTATAATTAAAATATTGGCAAATATTCGGCTTTTTTACTTTAATTTATATGTGATTTTTAAATATATTTATTAAAAAAAAAAAAAATGCCAAAAGAAATTTTTTTATATTCGGCTTGAAACGAATTTTTTTTTTTTATATTCACCAGCTGCTTTGGGGTAGAAACTGTTAAATTTCCTGGTCATTCTTTAACAGGGACATTTGGACACATTTCAGATCCCATCTAGTATCCGAACTATAACATCTCAGGTTAATCGTATAAAAGTTAATCGAACATTTTCATTGAGATTGTGCCTGGCTTACTTCAGGGTCCCTTTTGTGGGCTTTTTACGTTCAATTTTTGCAATGAATTTCTGATCGATATTTGTATCTCACTAAACAAACAACCTGACAGACATACAGGACAGACTATTCAGAGACAAACCGAGTGTAACTTCAAAAATATTTTATAAGCCAAGACGCAGACACACAATGGTGGGTATAAAATGCTGATTGCTTTATATGTAAAATATATATATATTTTATATATATGTATTTGTAATATATAAAAATATAAGTAAATTAATAAAAATCTCGGTACATAACTAAGATTTTTAGAAAGTGTTTGAACTCTTAAATACTTTTATCACATATTTTTCAGAGAACAAATGAAGTCAAATTTAGCTCATTAATACATAATTTTAATTTATTTCTAAAGTTAATATTAATTTTTATTTTCTTTTATAAATAAGTCGATGTACACATTTTCATTAAAATAAAAATTTAATTAAAAATAATTATGCGAAATGTGTTTGTTATAACTTATACAACTTGTGATACAGGAGTATGTTACTTTCGTGTGGATGTATGCAACATCCAGAAGGACATAAATAGATCAATTTTTTTTTTATTATTCCGGTGGAGCTAGAATCACTTTCTGAATCTATGAAAGCTCGTCAGTCCGGCCGTCCGTCCATCTTACTTTCTTGTGTTCAACCTACAAGCCGCAATTTCTGAAATATTTTTATAAATTATGGTGCATCGACGTGTTTTGGCACAAGAAAGAACGCTAACGACAATGGTTGGGATTGTACCGCCTTTTTGACCACTTCCCATATAACGCCTTATCTTCAAAAGCCCTCATATCAATGACCCTATTAGGTGAAACGGCGCGGCGTATTTAATGGTTCGCCGTAGCCCACTTATGTTAACTTAGTGAGGACGTGTGTAAAATGCAGAAGAGCTTAAGATGGACTCATCTTTTATTATACCGATCGATTCAGAATCAATATCTGAATTGATCTAATCCTGTCTGTTCGTCGATCCCCCTGTCCGTCTGACCATCCGATGTCTGCCCATGTAAATTTGTGTTCAAGTTTCAGGTTGCAATTTTGAGATATTTTGATTAAATTTGCTATAGTAACGTGTTTTGGTCGAAGGACGAACGCTATTGAGAATCGTTAGGATCGGTTCGCTTTGTCGACCACCCTATTCTGAAGAGTCGTTATATGGAAAAAATTGTAATTTTGCAAAATTTCTCGCCAAAAGTGGCTGAGTAATAGTATTTCGGCATTCTAAATTCGTAGGAAAACTTCCTCTCATATAACGAAAACTGAAGTTCATACAACAAGAAGATGAAAATTATATAATAATAGTAATTTAATGCCAAATAGTAAATTAATGCCAAATTTGGGCCATCTCGGCCTATTTTTTGGATTCTATCGTAATAACGATTTTCAAGAAAATTGATCCTTTGTAGAGCAGAATAGTGTAAGTTTTAACAAGTGGTGATGGAAATTGAGCCACAATATTATAATAGTTTCATACAAAATTGAACTCTACAAAATTTGGCCATCTACGCCTATTTTTGTTTCTGCCTTATGTAAGGGTTAAACGTTTACAACGTTAGGTTGCGTTTTGGGGCCGCTTCCCCAGAAATACGCACATGAAAAATATGCTTTTATATAGAAACAAGATATGATTTTTGTGTTCTATAATAAAATAAGAACTGTGTTATACAATGCGGTGGAGAGTATTTAATGGTCGGCCTTGCCCGACTATAATGTTCTTATTTGTTTTTAAATAAAATTTTGAATTCATAAATTGATTTATTTTTGAGATTTTTTATAACAGTAGTATAACACTGCTTTACCAGCATAGTCTCAGCAAAAATTGTTCATTGTCTTGGGTTTGTTTTTTGTTTGGGTTTGTGTCTAAACATTAAATTATGCGACAGACTACAGAAAGTTGATTATAACACAATTTATCAAAATGAAAGCTTTGATAAATGGCTTGTTGTTAATTTTCATACTGTTGTGTACAACCCTGAAAACCATTTATTTCCATTTTCAAATGTTTGTTGATTTGATGCTAAAGAGTTTTCAAAGAGATAGAAATCGTTACGCTACTATAAAAATAAAAAATAAAAAAAAATAAGAAAATTATATTCGGCTATGGTCGAATTGATAAGCCACCACCTTTATAGTACGGTAGAATAGGTAAACATATCTTGCTGCAATTCATGAGCAACGAGCAAAGGACCTAATTTTGTTTGCTTCTGAAAAAGAAGTTGTTGTTCTGTAGGTGTGTGCTTTGACCGATTTGGTATACTTCAAAGTGAGAAATGTTGCAAACGTTTTGACAAATGAAATTTGTCCCCTTACTTCGGTGGTAAGTATAAAAAGTAATTGCCGCATTCATTGCTGGACCAATCCTTCGCCAGGTCAGAGAGGTCACATTAATGGCACTAGTCTCTTGAAGCGAAGCCTAATTATCTTGGATGATTTATAAATACTTCTTGGCAATTTTCGTCTTCTTCTTATTTCAGAAAGTTTGTTATGTAGTGTGTAATGAAGTACATAAGCCGTGTAACTACGTGCGGATTTTGCTTTTATAAGCCTTGTAGTGAAGGACTTTTTTTAACATATTTTCACTTTTGTTAAATAAAAGACAAGACAATCAAAAGCTTCCTATGATAAAAAAGATAGCAAAGTTAGTATGGATTCTTATGGCGACTTTTATAGCTTTTCATTTGGATTCCAAATAATATCGCGCATTTTATTTTCCGACGTGTTCACGACTTTCTAGCTGTCGCTCATTTGGGCATACACCCAAGCTTACTTTTGCTTTTTAGTTTTTGGCTATAAAGCTAAAGATAAGTTCTGCCTGTTATTTGTAAACTTGTCTTTTCTTTTTTCTTTATCCTTTTCTTCCGCTACTTTTGTGGGTACGATATGATCCAATTCAGTTCAAGAATTTCTTGATTCCTATCGGCAAGCTCTTATCTTCAACGGCAGGGCGTATATGCGCGTTAAAGCACTTCATATCATCATTTCACTTCGTTGCCCATGTTTGGCTTGAGTCACAAAATCTTCCGTTTGCTACAAATTTTGTTCGAATTTTTGTTGTCCAATTATATGGCTTTTTAACAATTTCATCCAGTTCCTTTCGTATTCAAAACATTAGCAGAAATCGCTTTATAGGCTCGTGTGAAATTCTAATTTCTTCATAGATGTCTTTATTAGTGATTTCTGATATGAACTTTTATTTGTTTTGATTGAGCAATGGGCATATGGACATAGTTCAATGGTACTCATCTTTGCTTCTGTTTAGAAACTTTATTTTATGACACAGCATTGCCATTAAAGAATCATCTCAACAATTTTCAAGACTACAGTGCGATTGTTCGATTGTATGATTTCCATAAATTTCAGAGTTTTCCGAAAGTGTCATGTTCGTTCGCAATACCTTCCTGTGATTATAATTTTATGTTCCCATTGGTTGATGAGGAAGGTAATCAGTTGTCTATATAGTCTATAAATATGTATGACTTCTAATCGTAAGATCTAAGACTTAGTCTAGATAAACTTTTCCATTTTAATAACAAGCAGTAGGTTAATACTTTTTTCAACTACTGTAATATATTTATTTGCTGCTTTATCAAGAAAGAAAAAGGAATATGAATCGATCGAGAAAAACACCACCTTTTGAATATTCATTTAAACCAAAATCCTCTTACCGGTTTCCTTTTTTATAAGATTCTTTGCAATTATTGCATCCTACACAACTTGTGGTACAAGAACATATTAAGTTTGTGCGCATGTATGCAATAATCAAAAGAATTTGAGATACCTCCTATTATACCGATCGACTCCGATCGATATGATAGATTATACTGACTTAGTATACCCACGTGTTCAGGCTCAAGGACGAATGCTAGTGAAAATGGTTCGGACTGGATTGCTTGCACATCACGTAGACGGACAGACATGGCTCAATTCGTGCGGAATTTCATGCTTATCAAGGATCTCCGAAATTTTCTTTTGGATATTGCAGGCATTATGACAAAATCTTTCGGTGGCATGTGTAATAAGAGAAGATAAATTTCAATATATTAGAAAATCGATGTTCTCATACGAATAATCAAATATAAAACGCAGGAAACTTCTACATTAAAAATAACAAAACAAGTAAAAACATATATGACTTCGTTTAAAACAGTTATCCACATAGCGAATTTCTAAAATAAGGCGTTATATAGGAAGCGATTGAAGACGTAATCAAATCCGAACCATTTTTGCTAGCATTCATTCTTCATCTGAAACACGTGGCCATACCAAGTTTCGTCAGCACCTTTCAAAAATAATTACCTATAAATTGAAGGCGAGCAAACAGTACGGTCAGATGGACAGACAAGCCTCAATCGATACAAAACGTGATTTTTAGTCGATCAGTATAATGAAACATGGGTCTATCAAGTCCTCCCGAGTGTCGCACATATTTGAACAGATATACATAACCCAAGTGTATAAAAAGACGATGATTGTGTGTACCTCATGTGTGTTTTCGCTCTTGGCCAAGGCGAAAAGCTGACGAGCAAAAATGAAAGGATTTCACGAAGTTTATTTGAGATTGATTGACTACTATACCGAGTGGCATGTGGAACTTGTTGCAGACCTTTCGATTTACTACGGAACATCACGCATACGAAACTCAATTTCCGAATGGCGGCTTCATTGTTAGTGGCTATCCGTACTCGAGAGCACAAAAAGGACTTTTGAAAACTCTTTGGCTAGCTGTTCTGCTATAACGATGGTATTGTGCGTGGTTTAAAAAAGATTCGAGAAAATAAAACCTGATCATGCACTTGCTGTTTAACTTCAGTCTTCAATCCTTATCACCTGCACATGTCATTAGATTCTTGTTTTCTACCTTTCTTAAGAATCTCGACTAACACCTGTGGTTGGTTCAAATCTCAAGCGCCGTAGAGTTTTCAATAAAACCGTTAGCCTTAGATGCCAATGCTTCAAGCCTTGAGTCTCAGAATTAATTTGTCCGCCTAAAAAATCAATAATAATAATAATAAGCCTAATAAGCCTAAGCAGAGATATTCTTAGAAATTGTTCCAAAAAACTCGAAGATATTCGATTAATTCAGATTATGATAGATTATCCTACCATATCGTACCATAGATGAAAGGCTCTTCGAATTGCATAGCGTTTCGCCTTAAGGCAAAAAACTTTTTGTAATTCTACAGTAACTAAGCGATTACTTGTCGCAGTTTTTTAAGTCACACTTACAATCTTAACTCGTAGTAGTAATCTTGTTATATAATAATTTATACCAAATATCTATTTGATGTTTTAAGAAACTAATATAGTACGAATCTTGAATGCCCGATACTGAAACTAAACTAAAATAAACTAAAAAGCTCTTAATTTGATTTTCAATTATGCTGCCATTAGAAAACTTTTCAAACCTACTAACTGTCTACCCTCGATTTCAATTCTGCAACCTTGAGAGTTTCATAAAACGAAAAATACGAAACGAACGAACGGAAAAGCAAGTGATCACATTTTAAACTTTTCTAAAACCTCATTACAACCATTGTGTAGATCCTTCAATTACACAAATGGAATAACTAAATTACTATACCTCCGTCCTTTGTAAGAACCCGTAAATGAAAAAAAAAGAAAGAAAAACAACAAAGTAATATGAATTAACAAAACTTTTGCATTTTCGAGAAAGAGAAACTTACTAAATCATCATCGTCGTCGTCATAGTACTCATTATATGCAAATTTAGCTCGGGGAGGAGTGTAAGAGAAAGTTTGTTTTTGTCTTTCATAAAAACTAATACAAGATGGGAAAGAATAACAACTAAATAAAATTTTCGTTTGCTATGTTAGGAGTAATTTTGTTGCTGCTAAAATTCACAACAGGTGTTACATATAGAATAACATGCGAAACAGAAAATTTTCACACAAAAAACTTTTCGAAAAGAAATTGCAGAAGAAACCATTTCGCTAAGTGAACGAGCGAGATAGTAAGCGACTGAACGAAGGAATGGGCAAAGAAAAGGCAAAAAAAAAAAAAACAAGAAACCTTAAGGTTAAAAACAGCCGTTGGCCATTATTAGAGACAAAAAGCAACCAAAGCTCAAGAAAGGACACTAGGAGGTTTTTCTTAAAGGAGCGACAAGAGTACAATCAACAATTTGTGGAAATGGAAGCGTGAAATAAGCTCGAAAACGAAGGACTTGCAAAGATACGTACAGAGAGAAGAGCATGCTAAAATACCGTATAGAAAAGCGCAACACTTGCTTTAGAAATTTCCATAATTTTAAGTTATAATTTTTTGTAGTCAAACACCCGCTAGCCAGACGAATGAACGAACGAGCAAAGTGAACAATAACTTAAGCAGAAAATTTGCCTCTTAGGAAAGCATAAGACAAAAAAAAATCAAGCGGAGTAAATTGAAAAATTATGAAAAGTGCATAGAGTGCTAAAAAAGTTTCCCTCATTTTATTTTATATATGAATGAATGAAATATATATACATATATATATATATATATACGTCCTTTTTTGTACTTTTTCTTTTTCAGATGATTTTTAATTTTGCGACTAATAAACATTACTTTTACAACCATAGAACTTTTTAAAAATATTTTAAGTTTCTTTCTTCTTCGGCATCAGATTAGAAAATTCTTTTTTTCTTATCTGATTTTTCTTCTATATAATAGAATGGCACACTAATTGTTCTATTTCGTTCGTAACGCAGATAGGGGATTGGTCTGGTTTTTTGTAGTCAAACATTTTATAACAAAATGAATGACCAGATTAACCAAAGTACTGTCCATCGCTTTCTATCTCTCAGGCAATTTTCGAATTCTGTCTTGAACAGATTGTCCTGTCTCCCTGTTTCACCCATATCCAAATGAATCCACATTTTGCACGCAGTCCCCCGTTGAAACCGAAAGGATAACAATGGGGAGGATAGGACATTCCTGGTTAGAACTGTAAACATTTCCCAAACCGGTTTTGCTGAATTTACACTGAAAACTTACTATATCATGACTTTTGAGATATCAGACACGTTACTTGCCGCAAGTCTATCAATTATTGTTGTTGGTAGCACTCTTTTCTTATGGTTTTATTTGGCTGGAACAAACCGTACATACCACACTCTGTCCTGTCGATTACAATGAATGGAGCCACCATGGATATTCACTTTTAAGGTCGATGTTAATGGTTGGCCTATTCTGCATCGAGGTTACTTGAGCTTCGAAAGTTGTTCGTCATTCCTAACTGAAGCTGTTCCTCATTCGTAATGATTTAGCAGCATTAGCCTGGAAATTGGACGGAAAAAGTAAAATTTCCTGCATGTACACGCCCAACAAAGCACACCAAATGTAGCTCTCGTGGATATTCGACTTTATTGCCATTGTTTACGATTCGTCTGCTCTATATCATTGCATTTGATTTTTGGATAATGTAATGCATCCGCTATTTGTCAATGGTGAAGGTTTAGCAATATTATCCTTCGAGCGAAGCAAGAAAACTAAAGTTCCAGGCAAATGGGGTTCTTTTATGGATATGGGATTATGTTGTATACAATTTAGCGTGAAAATTTATATGGTTTTAAATCGTCAATCAATTCTGAAAGAAAAGTTGTAAACTAACAGCTGGTCATGATGTTAAACCTTTTCGTTTTTTTAAGGAATTTTACGATGGTGGTCGGCACATAGCTTGTATAGAACTCCGTATCTTTGACACAAAGGTCCCAATCGGCCTAAAATCCGAGCCAGAGATGCCTTGAGGGACCGCGCATACCATTTCGGAACAGTAGCAATAACATCACATTTGATAATTCCTTTAGGAGCTAAGGAACGCACCAAAGTTCATGCAGAATTGTAATGCCTGCTGTCTGCTGTCTGCTGTCTGCTTTAAACATTTTCGTGGCCGCAAAAATCATTAATTCATTTGACAGAATTAAGTTTGACAGAAAAATTGAAGGCTCTTGCACGCAGTTTGGTGCACGCTAAGCATAGTCTAAGTCCATCGAGGGGCACGCTTCCAGTCTATTATAAACTGAAAGCACCGCTACTTTGTCCCTTTTTTTGTTGTTGCCTATAAACTACAATAGACAAAACTTCCCACATGTATTCCAACACAAATAAAAATAATCAAACACGCCCATTCAATATTACAGAGTATGGAAATTTGGTGTTTTCATTGCTTCTTTCAAGCTCTTTTAGGGCAAAGGAAGTGTATATAAAAGATTTGGTCATAGCCGAATGTTATCTTCTTATTGTTGTTTTGTTTTTGAACATTTTTTACATAATTCGAAAAAAAAACGAGTTTCTGTTTGGCGTACCGGTAAGTCTGTGAGGCACATCATGGTATGCTTCGTTATAAAAACACGTAGTCCGAGATTCTGGTGTAATATCTGTGTAACTCTCTGCTCATTTAATCTTTTCAATCGTTTTTACATTTTAGATGATCGGAGATGCTCTTAAGTCGATCGGTTAGCGATTCATCGTCGGACGCATTTGAAGCTTAAACGGTCTTTGGCAGATGGTTGCATCGATTTAAAGATAGTTGCATGACGTCAAAGTCTTGCCAATCAGCCATTTTTGGTCAAAAGATGGCGAGGACGAGGTTTATGATTTTAAATGTTTTGTGTATACCTTTTCAATAGCTGATGTCTATAAAATGTTGTCGTCAAAAAATAATTAACTTATGGCTCTTTATTTAATATTAAATATAAACTTTGCAAATATAAGGTTGCAAGGGCATGGACTAACCGAGTTTCCTAGCTAAACAAGATACAATCCTTTTGTTTTTTGCAAAATTTCATTTGAGTCATTATTCATTCACTAAAAGTTTTCTAACATCGTTGCCTTTTATATAGAACGATTTCTCAAGACCTGACAAAGTACGTTTCCCTTTCTACAATGACGACATCGTTTAATCCAAATATTTTTGCTTGCAGCATTCTTTAATGATTTGTGAAAAATTAATAGTCATTAGGTATTAAATTTGGGGAATACGGTGGGTGGGCCAGAGATTCGAACTTCCATTCAGAACGATTGTTGCTGTTGACTTGTGACCCACTGTATCTGTTCCAATGGGAGCAATTGCGGACCCAATGTGTTGTCAACTTTCCTATGACTAAATTTTAGTTCAGTATGTGATTGACACGTTCTCTGACTTTGTTTAGAATCCCTGATGTCTTAAAAAGACCGTCTTTCAACTCCATTTGAGGAACTTGAGCGACATTTTCATCAATGATTGCAATTTTTACTCGCCCGGAAAGTTCATCGTGATCAAAGCTGGTACGATAATGTTTCAAATCAATTACTTTTAAGTTCATCCAGGTAAATGACTCGGCATGATCCATGCACACAGCGACCATCGTTTTTAATTTGTGGAGTCGTATGCCTATTCAAAAACAAATATTTAACGGCCGCCCAATACTCAATATTCTCTCACGTAGGCTCATCCATATGATTGCCAAGAAAAAACTGCGCGTCTACAGACATCTCTAGTAGTTTAACTTAAGCGCCTGTAGGAAAACTTAACCTCACGATTGGTTTAATAAACCCACTGGGGAATAATGAGAACTATTACTTCTAATTATTTGCTTTCGGACTGGTTGAGAACCACAGTTACCATGATACTCCCCGAAGAGCGGTAACTACCAGTCAAGACTCACCACCACGACTGTAAAATTCCTTCCCTAAGGAGTTTCTCTACATAGAGATAGATAGCTCCGCAGAGCTTAAATTTAGACTATAAAGTCTTTAGCGTTACGTTACGTCACCACATTCACGCTTGCGTTTGGATTTACCGCACAATTCCAGTTAACCAAACCCAAACTATCCTATGTCAAGATATATATGCGTTGGGGGATACAATAGACATGCTTCATGCATTTACAATATACAACTCGTCCTGTTCAGTTAGTTTATATTTTCTCCATAGAAGTAGTCTATGAGAAAAGAAATGCTTCTTTATAAAAAAACAAAACTTCTTCCAGTGCATTCCGAGGCTATCTATAAAAAACTTGTTACCTAGTTTTAGAGCCTTACACACTTCTCCGCCGGCCAATGATTGTTACTCAGGATCACCATGCGGAGGTGAGAGTTTCGGCTATGCACTAATTAAATAATTTATCAACCAGTCTGCGTCTACAATGAGGGAAATTGTAATGAGTACTTATTCTCTAAGTTTGGTGAGCGAGTTTTTCGGTGCTCACGTCTAAGATAATCCAATTGCCGTGAATAACCCTAAACGGACCAGAGTGAGCCTTTGGAACTCATTTGAACTTTGACTTTAAATCTCTTCTTTGAATGTATTCTATATACATATATATATGTGTATATATACATATATAGCTTACGTGGTATAAATGATATTATACCGGAACCGTGGACAATAACATTTAATGATTTCTCTGGTTCAGGGTCTTATCTGTGAGGCTCCTCGTGGTGTCATTTATTATAAAAATATCTGGTCCGCACTTCTTGTTAGTGAGAAAGTAGTGCTTCCGAGAAGCTAACTGGCACAATTAAAAACATTATTTGCTTGTCCTCTTGTTAACATTGAGCACTAAGCCCGTGAAAGTAATACTCTAGAACAAATTTATTGTTATTACAAAGCAATAGTATTTAGAACCATTTATAAGTCGGTCAATTTTGAAAAAAAGTTAGCTTTTCGGCGAGAATAAAAATTCAACGCCCAGTTAGTTACCTTGGTCACAAAAACTTTTGCACCCATTTTTTACCAGCTTCTTCTTCAGGAAGGCCTTCCTTAATCCCATGCCGACTCGATTTAAAACCAACCAAAGTCTTTTGGTTAACAATTGTCATGCGTTTCTTTTCTAGCATCCGATCCTCGATATCCTCGATAGTGTAGATACGAATTCTCTATGTTGGTTGACCTGTTGCACTTTGGCTGGTGCTTTAGATGAAAATTTGTAAAATAAAAAGAGCATAGGTTTGTGAAGAAGTCTGTACAATATCTGGGCTTTAAAAAAAAAAAAAGAAAGAAATGGAACGCAATTTTATTAGAACTTTCCGCCGCCCGTATACGTAAGGAGTTAACAAATGGCTTAATTTGTTTTTTTTTATATACTCATATATAAATAAGTTGACGGTTTTCCAAATTTCATCCTTTCGCGTTTACTTACATTTTTTTTAGATATTTATGACAATGACTGGGGAAGACAGTAAAGGACTAAAGTAAACCTTGGCGTAAGGAACCGTAATTGAATTTTTATATTAATATAAATTTTATGCGTTCAACTATGAATTTGTTTGTGTGTGTGTGCGTGTATGTGTACGTATGTGCGTATGCGTGTTTGCGCAATTTTATTATCACTGAACTTTCAAATTTATTAACAACCCGCAGAACACTTACTTGGGCGAGGCACAGAGAATAGACATTAAACAAACAGATTTTAAGCTACAATGAATTTTTATGCAAATTGTTTAATAGAAAGTAGAAAACTTTGTCTTTGCCACACTTTGCCAACAATAATGCTTTTTTTTTTTTTTTTTTAATAAAATTTTCATAAATTTTATTTTTGAGCAAAAAAAAAAAACAAACAAAAAAGTAAAGAGGGGAATCAGCAAACAATACTACAAACTTAAATACATTAGATAAACGCTTTACATAACCTCTTGTGCGCCTTCTTAAATGTAATCACTTGAGGTATGCAAATTTCTACATGCCTTTTTCTCTTCTTGTATAGTTACGTAGGCATCACACAGACAAACACATACACATTGCTCGTATACATTGGCACTTTTATTTATATGCTAACGTACGAGATTTTACTTTGTGTGAGTAAGTGGTTGTTTGTGTATTAAGTTTTTCCGGTTTCCGTCATTATGCCAGAGAGCAGTACGGTAGAACAAAGATTTCTTGAGTATGAATGTATTGCCCGAGGTATAACAAAACAAACAATCTAAGTATATTTGCATAATTTGACAATTGTTTTTAAATTGCAATAACAATTTGCGTTAATTGTTATTCACTTGGCATATTGTTAGCTGTTTTTAGGTGTACGACGGGTATGGGATTTTGAGTGCCTTTATATCTCAAATCTACAGTAAAGATTTATTTACGTAAATCACTGAAATAGAAACGGAACTTTACCAATATATACGTATATTAACTGAGCAGCTTAAACTACAAAATTTTAAACCATTGATTTTTTTAAATAAGTTTAATTAGTCAGTCCTTCCATTAGGTATTATCGTCAGAATTTTACCACATCTAATTTTCGGGCCTGTAACTAAAATGCAATACAATACAACTAACTACTTATTCAATAACTTTATCGTTTTGCTTCATTCTGACTCTTTTCTTTCTCTCTTGTGGTACACAAAACTTTTTCTATGAGAAAAGTTTCTTTGTAAAATTAATATTTTATCAAAACAGCATTAAACAAAATGAACAGAATAAAATATCTAAAAAGTTCATTACAAGAAAAATAAATAAAAATTGTAACAAAGGACCGGCTTAGCATCTTTTGTACGAATAAAATTGCATTCGTTTTGAATCGACTTTCACAGGAAGAACAATGCAACGAATCGTTATTTAATTGCGCCTTAAAACTTACGCTAGAGTTATATGTCAATTTTGGTGGTATGCTAGCAAATTGAGTGCTTCTCGATACATACTAAGTTGTTAAATCAAATATTGCGATGGGTTTGATAACATATTTCTCGTAGGCCAAATATAAAATTGTTTCTTCTTCACTCTTCAATGGACGGAATCAAAAACTGTGGAAACAGACCATGCTACAGGAGTTTTAGTGATATGTTGAAAAATAATACTTGAGAATTGATAAGCCATCCGAGCAATAAAAAAGGTATTGGATGCAAATGGGTTTTTACCGAAAACCAAGATGCGTCGATTAAAAAATATAAAACACGGCTTGTTGCGCAAAGTTGTTTCCAAAAGCCGTAAACATTCTATCAAACGTTTATTTTTAGCGATGTCAAGTCAATCACTTAGATATCGTTGCCGCCAAGTGGAATGGCGTAACATGTGAAAATTTAATACATCTGAAACTCCAGCTTATTATGTAATAAAACTATGCAAGTCAAAAAAGGTCAAAAGTTGGGAGTTCGAAGTGGGAAGGTTGTAAAGGATATCTGCAAATGCTTGGTAAGCTAACCAGTTCGACGATTGTACTCAAGAAATACTCCCAAATAAATACCACAAATAAAATCCTTATAAAAACAAGCGGACGTTCGAAACCTTTTTGTTTCGGACGAGCTGTTGTGGTGACCTGCGCTATGCTAAACCCTTGGGCCTAATAATATAATCGATTTTCATGTCCTAGATATACCCGATCAAAAATATTGCAGGCGCCTACTACTGCCGGCGACAATGGTTTTACAAACAAAACCACAAACTTTTCTGCTTCAAGCAAATTATGTCCTTGCCCGAAAACCATAACCTCCTTACAAATTATATACACCAACAAGCACATATCGTAACAATTAGAGTAATGTTCACCTATACACGCAAACACTTACCACGATCACGATTTCGTCTTATTCCACCAACCAACACTAGCTGCTGCTCAACGTTATAACAGTCAATTTTTCCGAGATTTTAATTATTTCAACTCTATATTATATTCCACCTCAGTTCCTCTAATTTAGTCATCTATTACCGGCTCAGTAAGTCATTTTCTATGCCTATTACGTTTTTCCTTATCTCGTATTTACACTTGTATTTACTTCTAACCCTTTGATTGCGGTAGATCCGAGCATACGTCTGTTTTTGTCGAAGGCTGTGGTAAGGAAAAACAAAAGCAGCAAACAGAGCCTGTCATAGAGGACGGTCGGTCAATTAAATTTTGCAATAACTGAAGATACCATATAAATATTTATAAAACATTAGCCGATATGTTTATTGAAATCAAGAAGAAGTAGAATTGAATATTTGTTCAATCCGAAAACATCAAATTGCTGCCTTTTAGCTAAACATGCCTTGAAAAAGTTGGTTGCCCTTTATTCCGAACAAATTGAACAGAGTAGTCAAGCCTGTCGGTGACCTGTTAGCCAAAGATTGTATTTTAATTGACAATCACTTGCATGATCTATCTATGTGACTTAATAACGTTTAACCGCTAACATATGCGCCGATGAAAGAAGACCGACAAGTCGACATGGAGGTCATAAATGGAACTCGCGCCGATGTAACGAACATAGTGACACTTACAAGGCTAAAACTCACCTTCTCCCTGGCTTCGGCTTCCGTGCCATGTACAATGGGGGAAAGTGTCAATGAAAGATGTGATCTTCCATTCAAGCAGGCGTCAATAGGTGGCGGAACTAAAGTGCGCCATTTGCAAAACGTCCTCTTTACCTTCGAATACTCATTGTATGAATATGCATTTGTTTCTGTGTTTCTCGGTTTGTATGCCGTTAGTTCTATAATTTCATTTACTTTACCTCGAGAAAAATATTGTGTTGTTCATATTCATGTTTCATATACAATTTCATTAAAATGTCATTGTTTTAAACGTTTTAATATTGGATGTGTTCATCTACACAATACTCACATTCGTTACTCAATTAAACAAAATTTAAAAATTGCTCAATTGAATCGTTTAACGAATTTCTCTATCAGAAGAGAATGAGATATTCAAACAGAAATATATAAAACAAATTTTAATAAAAAATGTATGTGCATGCGATATATATATTGTTATATAAATAAACGAAAAGCAAAAATTTTTTATTCTGAAATTCGTTCTGGGCCACTTGTTGGCTGGGCACGAATATATACATGTATGTACGTGTATATGTATAAATGCGTACATATATAATATATACGCATATATATATATATATATCTATATGCACGCTCGCATTTGCGAGACAACTAACGGATATTGTGAATTGGTATACGCACACACAAGGGGTTAATTAAATGTCAACCTTAATACTGTTTCCCTTCAAATTTTTTCGCACTTATTTCTGTTACACGCAGTCACACTCGTTCACACTCCCATTTTTTCATTTTCTCTTTAATTGCAAATTACTGCGAGTACAATGAAGCTCCCTGCAATATGCTGCAGCGCAGTCAGAGTGTTTTGCGAAAATATCAACTGGCGCTCGAAGGAAATGTTTTAATGATCGTATGGTATTGCTTGGACTAAAGGGTTAAAATTTCCTCTCGGAAGTACAATTACAATTGCATACAATACGAGCATTCATGCCCTTGTGTCAGTAGACACCAGGAAACCCAGAATGGCAAAGAAAATTATGTTCCTTTTTTCTTTTTTCTGTTTCCTTTTTCCTTCAGAATTGGCATCATGTGTTGGAAGATTTTGCCACCTACACTCCACACATATATAAACAACAATCCATATGTCGTTTTTGTTATTAACTGCTGCCAATGCTCGTTGCATGTGTTGTAAGGGTACCCCTTACGTACATATAAATTTTTCTGTCTTCACAAAGTTGTTAAGGCCTCTAGTAATAATGTCGACGTCGTTGTGTTATCGTTTTCCTTCCATTTCCACTTTTGTTGTTCGCAACTTTGTAAGCGCGCTCGTATCAGAAAAACGTTTTAATTAAAACGGACACCTGCGTTAAGTTGCACTATATACATATGTAGATGTGTGTGCATGTGTTTCTTTGCATGTATGCAAGAATGTATTTTTACATGGATCTTAAAGTTAAAACAGAAAAGACCGAAAAATAATAAAAACAAAAGATTTAAAAGATTGTTGATTAATGGAAAGCAATACGCTCTTAAGAGGATAAAAATTGCCTTTAAAGTGGCGGAAAGCATGTATTAATTATCATCGAAGCACTAACTGGATAAGAGATTTTTGCAATATTAAGTACGACAAGAAATGTTTGAAAAGTTTCCCTTAAATTTATGAGAATAAATTCAATTATGACCTTGACTGGCCGTTTTTCGTTGTGGTTTTTTTTCAATGTATTTTTTTACATTTTTTCAAGAAGCCGAGGCTTCGAGCACAACGCCATACTACACTTTGAAAACAATACGCGAGACCGATGCCATTGATATCTTGCAAAGCGCTTATAAATATAAATCTTACTCATACGGAGTATATTCCTTTCTTTTGTATTCATCCCAAAGGGATAAATTAATTAATATTTAAAAATTCCTATAAATGCATTCCGAAATATGCAACGAAGATTCCCAAAAATGTGTATAGAGATTTTTGAAGCGAACGTGACTATCATCATCGATGGGTACCAAGTCAGCGTTCGCGGGTTCTAATCGCAAATGCCGTAAAGTATTCTTTGGCCGTAGCTGTAGTGAGCGCTTAATCAATAAAGGGGTAACACTTATAGATTCACAACTCACTAGGCTGCAGCTACTACCTCCCTATTTCTTTCTCTTTCTGACCGCCGCCGTGTCACACGAATATTATATAGCCCCCGAGTGTTTGGTCATATGAAAAAAAAGAAGGTCTGTCGTAGATAATGCACAAGGTCTAGCATCTGCTTTAAATATTAGTTCATATAAAAATTTTATGACAGAATTACTTTGTTGTTGTTTAAAACAATAATCAGGAAGATAATATGTTCGGTCGATGATCACGAATAAGCCCCGATCCTGTGAGAGTAAAGAGAAGTCAGAGAGCTTAAAACGCGTCCACATGCAACAAGTAATGTGAATACGTTTCAGTTTCCTCAACGAAACATTTTCTGAGGTTTAATTATTACTAAAACGTAGTGTTTCTACGGGAGTTGATGTTCCTCTTTTTCGGCTTCCAAGGATATCTAAAACGCGGGTGGTAGCGACTAACAGAAGGTGATCACTGCGCATCGCTTTAAACTGAGCTAATTCCAAATGTGGAAAAGCCCGACTATGGAACCAATTTTTTTAAGTAACTATTTGCACTGGAAGCAAAGATATGCGGGTTGACTGCACGTTGCCCAGTTATGCTCAACCGTGTTAAGAAAATCGTAATGTTTGCCAAGACTGCCTCAATTTCTCTTTCTTTCCTAATGCTTTTTTTTGCACTCATCACCGTTTTGTCAGAAAGTTTGCAACGCCCACAAGGAAGCTACAGAAACCCCTTCTTGATCAGCATCAAAGCCTGAATCAATTCAAGCATGCATCCGTGTTGCGAACATTCTTATGGCCGTAAAAATGGAGCTATTGACTTTGAATTGGACAGAAACATTAAAAGCAGGTTGGTATTGAAAATGTCTCTCCGTCTGTCCTTCTGCCCAACTATGTGGTATCTATTATGAACATTCTCCCGCTAGCGAAAATGAAGAAACCGCCTATAAACTTGCGAAAGAATTCGGAAGGAACCTAAGAATTTCAAAGGACACGCTTGCACACACATCTATGCGACAAATATATTGAATATATAGCGCCCGCTCAATATTATAGAAAAGAATAATGAATTTTGCCTTTTTTAGAATAATGGGTGAAGGGTTCAAAAGTTTCGGTCACGACTGAATGTAAATTTCTTAGTTACGAGTATTTGTTTGAAGTTTTTAAATTTTCAATTGTCTACAATTTGCGACGGACCATATCAGCGTTCCTCTGCCGCTTAGGGTATTCGTTTACAAAAAAGTTAATGTTATATCATCAAATTGTACACTATTGCACATAATACCTTACTGTGAGGTCAGACGTATAGAGAAAATCTATAATATCGCCTGCATGCTATTAATAATTTTAATTGTCGCTATCAAAGCACTATGGATTGTAGTCGTCGTATTATATTAATGCATATGCCATAACTATTCTAAGGGAGGAAGAGCGTGCAGAAGTCAGCAAAGATAAACATATAACAACGAAATTAAAAAAAGAAGATATTATCGCAACAATTTGATAATAAGAAGGCATTAGAAATATCATTAGTTACCATGGTTAAGTAAACAAAGATATGGTAAGCGATATAAATATGACGAATGCATTCGCTGGCTCGGCAGATAACTAATGAGTAAAACCGCTTCTTGCTGTCAAACAACGTTGCATTAAAAAGGCCAACTCCTTCTTACAAAAACCACAACATGCAAAAAGCTTTGCTAGAAACGTCTTTGATGCGATAATTAATAAAAGTCGTCTGTCGCATAAAAGAAACTAAAAACTTTATAATGTCAAAGTTTTTTCTTTTATATTAACTCCGAACTTTTTCACTTCATTAATTAAGCGTAGTAGAGTTACTTATGTATAAACAAAATAAACTTTAAAATATATTTGCTTATCTTTTACGATTATGTGTGTGCTACACAGACGGAAATGAAATTGCAATCGAAGCCACAATTAAGAGAAATATCTGTAAAGAAGGAAAGAAAAAATATTTTTTCTCAATTGGAAAGGATTCATTTTATTGTTAAACTGAAAAGAAGTTTTTTCTCAATCGATAATCTATCCGTTTCGGATATTATTAGTTTGCTATTTTGTGTGTAGCATGGAGAGAATAAACTTCGGAGCGCTATGAATTTTAAATATGCTCTTAATAGGTTTGATAGTATGAACTGATCTTTTAGTCGAACTCCCATCTTAGCGTCCTCTTGTCATTCCAACAATATGTGTTCGGTCACCGTCGAAAATTTGATATGGAAAACTGAAACTTGCCATAGTTCTTAGTCCGTAGTCACTGATATATTTTAGGATAGATCCAGTCCAATGATAGCTATAACAGTTGTCTTTTGCATTATTGGTTCCGATGAACTTATTATTATCAAGCGCTACGCCACGGTTATAAGCTTGCTTAAATTGTGTTCGAAGGCTAAGTCCCATACTTTTTTGTAATGTAGGGTATTCAGAGGTGAACTGTGTCCGGCTAAGGGGTTTTTGATTATTCTAAATTGAAAGAAAACTGTGTTGGTATGTTCGAAAGGCTAGCATGCATTACTTTTGTTCATGTAGTTATATGAAATGTTTTCGAAGGAATACTTTTAGGTTTCTTTAGCATTTTTGCCTTTGACGCTGAGTTTTTAAGAAAAGTTTACTTCCAGTAAGTGTAGCTCATAAACGTCAACTCCTACTTCTGAATGTACGCATAAACGAACAATCAAATTTTCGAAGAAATTGCGTGACTTTTGCCATCTCTGCCCACTTGTTCTCATGCTACTTTTGTGACAAATCCCTATTTTAAGGACCAAAAGATTGAAGCTACTAAAGCTGAAATTCTTTGGGAACTAGTCTCTCCCTTACGAAAAACATAAGCATTTTGTGCGTGAAGTGGTAAGGATTAATAAATTGTCCTATATTTTCGAATAAGAAATTATCATATGGCAGCTTGAAAAACAAAAACTTCCTTTTTACGACGTTAAGTAATGAATTCTTTTAACAATGACAAAAATAGCACAAGAAAAATAAAAATAAATGAATAAATAAAATTTTATTAAAGTGACAGAACAATTTTTTAAAATCTCAACATTTAACACGCAAAAGTAATAAAAAATGGAACCGGAAAAACAGTAAAAGCACGGCGGCCGCCTAAACCGCAAAAAATCATAAAATATGAGTTTGAATAAAATTAATAAAAAAGTGTGCATTTATTTTTTTGGTCAAGAAAATTAAAAAAAAACTTTCGCTTTATTAGGAGTCGAGCAAAGAACTTCGCTTTCACCCTGAACTATTCCTATTTGGTGTGGCGCATCATCTTGATTCGTTGATTCATTGGAGAACAGAATATAGCTTAAAAGGCAAAAACAAAACTCGAAATTATTTATCAAAAGTCCAAAACATAATAATCCTCAAAACTGTGTTAGCCCTCCACAATACTCCAAAAGAAAGAACACGTGGTAGACTTGAGAGCAGGGAAAATTAATATGACAATTAAAGTCAATAAATTGGGAAAAGAATCAACTATTGAGGGATAGGCTGACCTGGCAGATTACTTTATTAAGCGTCACGCAATGTGCTTAGTCTTCACACTTTGCGTTTTCTACTTTGTTGTCAGTTCACTAAATGCCTTCCAAGAAGAAGAAGAGGAAGAAGAAGAGGAAAAAAAAGTGTTTCGATTTGAATGCTATTGTTATATGAAAAAAACAAACAAATCAGTTAGTTATATAGAGTTGTGAATGAATCCGCTATACGCGTTACCGTTGTCCTATAAGAGAAGGAAATATATAAATTTCCATACTCCTTTCCATTGGCTGATTTTTTTACATCGTGTATCTGTTGTAGTTTATGAAGAACAGAAAGCAAAGGTATTCTTAGGTTGGTTTGTATGGCCGTTGTAAAGATGTTTGGGCGCTGTGGGCGCTTTTTTTGGTCTGCTTGGGCTATTTTCAAAGTCTTTTGTACGTTTGCAGTCGATATTTTCATTTTTGCGCCAGATACTACAAAGTTGAGTTGCCGGACAAATGGATAGACAAACAAACGGATATGCTTCGGCGCATTGCGAATGCGTATGGTTGAAAACTTGTAGCTTACGGCGTGTTTTGACGGTATTGAAAAACAATTTTATTTTAATGTACGACGGTGTTGGTTAGACGTGGTCAATGTTTATCAGTTTTGTAGAGGTACTACACCATCGCCCCTAGAATGTACGTTTAAATTTTTGAATATTTTTCTGCTGTAAATTAGTTTATAATTTGTGAGTAATCGGGGAAATCGAATTTCTTAATTGTTTCCAAAGAGTGGGGTGTACTTACTTCACGAAGAACTGTTTACGTAGGACCGTGGCCTGGTGTGGCCTTCAACCGATTTGGCCTATTTTCAATACAAGCCGGCGTGCACGAACTTCCAATGTTTCTGACAAATTTGAAGTCGATTGCTTCATGTTTGCGGCCAGGAGAATGTTCAAGACACACATTAAACAGAGGGACAGACGGACAGACGGACAAATGAACTTGCTGAAATCAATTGCGAATGTAATTCTGGTCAAGAACATTAATACTTTGTGGGGTGTGCGAAGCTTCCTTTTTGGGGGTCGCAAACGTTTTAAAAAAAAGATTATACCACTTATCTTTCGGTGATGGGAATGAAAACGAGACATGTACAAAATAGCATTGTTCTCATCGTGCCCCGTCGTTTTCGTCGTTCTCAAAATTCTTGTGAATGTGTGAGAAAAGTTAGTTAATTTGCTTAGAGTTACTTAGTCTTGGAGCTATTTTTTGTTATTAAAAAAAAAAGAAGAAAGTTTTAATCTCTATAATCTTTTAAACAATTTGAAGGAAATTTATTTATTTTTTTCATCTCTGTGTTTACACTTATTTTTCTTAAGAAGTGATTAAAAATTCGTGCAGATTACGGTTTTAAAAACTATTTAAAAAGTTCCCTAAGCTCTCTGGGCGTAAAAGAACGTTAATTACATTTTGTACTTGCTTTTTATTTACCACAAATCATTTAGGTACGCTACTAATGCAACGTTGAACCGAGAATATCTTCACAGTCTAGATGTAAATTGAAGAGTCGAATATTTACGTTAAATACCATGAAGTCAGTCAAGTTATTTGTTCATTTTATAAATTCTGATAGAGATTTTAATAACAGCAATAAGAATAGTTTTTATTGTTGCTATGTAGTGGGATTTTTATTCTCTTAAAAAATATTCTTTTAAAAATAAATAATTGTTGACTTAAAATTCATTAAATCGATTTGCAATGAGCAAGTGTGCGAACAAAGAGGGAATTAATTCTTTATAACATAAGCATATTTTACACGTTTGCGCGTGTGTCACGTGTAACAAGTATTTTTCCAACTTCGCATGCTATATGGTTTTTAATAATAATAAGTATTAAGGTTGTTAGCGTTGTTGTTATCGTTGTTGTTGTTATTATTGTTTATCATCACCATCATCATCGTCAACAAAAGCGTCATCGTAAGTGCGGCGAAGCGCCCACTTATACATAAGTGAAGTCATTAATCCATATTCGAGGACTGAAGGAAAATTTTCCTTTCTCGATAATATTCATATGACGTGCGGTTATACAATACAAAGTGAAAGGGCAAGCATGGGGATAGAGCTGATTTTCACGTCACTTTTATGCATCATGAATTTTTTAATTTATATAAACTACGATGTCGTAGTACGAAATGTGTAACGAGCAATTGGTCGCGACGCACAGACATACACACACAAGTAAAAATTTATGTTAATATTATACAATTTTTGTACTGTTTATATCTGCCAGCGAACGACGGCCATATATTAGTTTTCTGATACCATTTGCAACATTTGCAAATCGGTGTTAAAAAGACTTAAATGGTCGTAGAGACAGTTCACTACTTGAAGGATTCGAAAATTGTTAGTGTCGTGCTAGGTAACTTTCGAGTTTCCTTTATATCTTCAAGTTGTTGGGGAGGTGGAACGCGCCGGGATGTTCCAGGCGCCGATTCATATTACTGTTCCCAATAAACCAATAATTAAAAGTGTACATTTCTTCGATAACGTTATAAACCTGCAATTTATTAGTTTGTTCACAAGTTTAAAATAAAAATACTATAGTCGGCCAGGGCTCACCACTAAGTACCCTACACCCAGCCTACAGTTATTCGCATGGATATGTATATGCCTTTGGTTTAATGTGAGTACCTGTCGTGAAACCTCACCTCACGATGTCCGTTGTCATTCGGGTTAATTGTGGGTAACCGACACCCTGCGGAGGGTTAGACAATCGCTTTGGGCTAGGGGCCGCAACTACGGCTGGGGAATGTTGGGGGCTATCATCACCTCTAATTATTCGCTTTTCGAATGATCAAAGCCGCAACCGCGAAGGGCCGTACCCGGCACTCAGGACTCACTACCACATCTACACGATTCCATCCCTAAGAACTTGCTCTATCAGAAGATCGGTAGCAAGTGGGTTTCTGACCCCCGTGGAGCGTAAAGTTAGACTATAAAGCCTTTAGTATTAGTTTACGTGACCGTAGTCACTCTTGCCTAGCTAGCCCGGCTAGCCAAAACAAGACTGTCCTTTTTTTTGCGGATATGGATTATTTTTTGTCGCGCTTGGATTTCATTCATGGACTTGCTTTTTACCACGTTTTTAGCTTTATACGAATTGTGGCGGAGTACTTTTTAAGCATTTCTTCTTCTTAAGTTACGAACAGTTCTCGAAGCATATGTCCAGCGTGTGATATATGCCGGAGCCGGGAAGCCGGGACGCTCTAAAAGAAGTTATGAGAAGGTCGTGGAAGACAATATCTCTTGTCGTACAAATAACTTTTTATTTTATAATTATTCCAAGTCAGTAAAAACATTGCAACCGGACAAGGCCAACCATTCACTATCGTATAGTTCTTTGGACAAAAATTATATCTCGTTTTATATGGCAGGTAGTTTCAGACGGGAACTGACATGTTTCAAATTTATTAAAAAAAAAAAATTAATTTTCTTGTCAAAGATCTTTTTATTTTGTTATCTGTTTTTGGCATAAAGTACAAACGACTAAAGTTCGTTGCTATGTAAATGTTTTTTTCCCCTGAGATCCCTTATATTCGGTGAAGCCCGAAATGTAAAATTTATAAATAAAAATTTAATATAACAATAAAAAAATAGATTAATCTGGATCCACATTTATTCTACACATTGATCTAACCGTGTATAGCTCCTACGAGGTGGATATGGGACCTTCTTTTCATAATATATTGAATGGAATTAATTTCGTAGGAAATATAATACGTGATTCAATTTTTAGAGAACTTAAGCAGTAAAATCGCGTAAAGGAGAAAAGCAATTCGTTTGATAGTAGAGTGCAGCTGTTTTTAAGCACTACATCCTACATCACTTGTGGTACAAGGGTGTGCTACGCTTGTGCGGATATACACAATACCTAGTTGAGGTGAACCCACCTTTCATTATACTGATCTCTTCGAAAAGTAGTAATAACCTCGTCTCCCTCTCCATCCATCATTCCATTTGGTAATATTTTGTTCAACCCAGATTTCGCAACTTTTGAGATGTTTTGATGAAATTTACTGCGCTGACTTTTTTGGCCCAAAGATGAATCCTATTGACACAAGCTGCATTAAGCGAAGTGTAATGTTTCTACAAATCAAAAACTGTTCATATAGAATCAGAAAATTTTGTTAAATTCGTTTAGTTATAGAAGTTTACATTCACTATATGTATAATGATTGCAGCAAAGTATGCATATATCTATATACAATTTATATAAGTAAAAGCAGTGTTTTTAATAATTAACTATCCCTCAAAATTAAGCAAGTGTGACACAATCAGAAACATTATTATGCTTTTTGTAGCGCGATTAAATGTAAGTAAGAAATATTCGATTCAATTCCATATATGCTATACAACTGTTTTATTACATACACATATATAAAAAAATTAGTAAATATTGAAAATAAAATGAAACTTCATTTTAAGATTTCATCGATTTTTAAAAGTGAGTCTGGCTAAGTGACCCTTTCGCCGAAATCCCTGTGCGTCAATGTACACTGCTGAATACGGACTTCATCGCTAACAAATTGTAGGTATACCTGACAAGTATTCATTGGGCTAATACCTTTTGTGTGCGTATTTACAGATAGAAGACAAATTTTATGACCGACCATGCTTCCACGCATTTGTGCTTAATTCATTTTAAGCCTGCTATTAGAAATAACTGAATCTATGCATAAAATTGTTCGGTTTAATCATTTATACTAACCACCGAAGGTTGGCGGTCTATTCATGTTGTCAAAACATTTCCAGCACCCTAAAGAAAGCTTGAGAAAGTCCACAATTCGCATTGAATGGTAAGTCGATCTAGGCGTGTCCGTCCGTCTGTCTATCATCTATGTAATGTATGTAGAAAGCGTGCCTCCCGATGCAAAAATGAATATATCGATTTCAAAAACTGGCAAAAAGATTGGAAGCAGAAACCATTTCCAAGCAGATTGGTATTGAAAATGTGTGAAATCACACACCTACTTACTATTCATAAACTCAACTTAAATTGAGAATACCTTCACTTTCGGGCTTCGTCGGCCATTTCAAACTACCAACTACGTCAGACAGATATTTGTTTTACAAAAATGGGAAAGTCCCGCCCATGTAATACTATAGAGCTTCGGAATTTTATCTTTTTATTTTAAGTTTTTTTTTTTTTTTTTTCATATAAAGGTGACGATTATAAAATGTTCGGTCACACTCCAATATAATTTCCTGGCTTGTTACTTTTGATTTTCTTAATCGTAATGTCCCTGTTAGGAAGAATTTGTTTGTGTTTACTTTATGAAAACGTATAAGAACCATAATAAAATAAGTTGTTATGTCAAAAGGTGTGCGTGGCCGAATTATCGCGATTGTGAATTTGCTGGCGAGTTGTTGTGTAGAATAGCAATGTAATGTTACCTAGGTTAGGTTAATGAAGAAAGGAACATAAGCATACCTTATGCTACTTACGGTATAGAGCATATTCAGCTTGTGCAGATGAATATGATGCGCAGGAAGACTTAAATTAGACCAATCCTTTGTTAAACCGATTTAACCATGTCTGTCCGCTCGTCTGTTTGCCTGTTTGATGGTTGTGCAGGTATTTTGTGGTCAAACTACATTTTGGCAATTTTTAATTTGGTGAACCCATTTTTTTGGGACTCGAGCATGACTCCATCGCACCGCTTTTACGACCACTCTCCCTGTAACGTCTTATTATAAAAACATGTTATATGAGAAAAAAATCGAAAATTCAAAATTCTTTGACAAAAATCGCTGAGTAACTGTATTGCGACTTACTAAATTCATGTGAAAAATGTGTCTCGAATAGTACATGTTTTTGAACCTTCTTCCATATAGTCGTTCCTACGAAAGGCAAGCCTTTAAAAAATATACTTTTCAATATTCTATGAGGAAAGCCCGGTCGCAATGCTCAATTGACATAAAAGTTAATTGTTTCAAATATGGTCCACCTACTAGGTCTACTTTATGGATCTCATCCCATTTAAGTGCACTCACGACAAGTAAACGTCGGTAGAGAAATCTAATGCTTACGGAATATAAATGAAAAACAATAAGATCTTTAATAAAACTAATTTTTGAAAAATTTAGATCGGCTTGGTTTACGTTTTGGGTCCGCTCCCACGAAAAATGTACTTTTAGCTGGAAAGAAAGAATAATTTTTGGTATTTTATCACAAAAATAAATGAGGAATGGTGTTGGTCAGAGTATTGTAGGGTATTTACTTACTTACGGTCAACCTTTACCGACCGTTGCGTTTTTACTGACACGACATTAGGTGATTGTTACCGTAATGCATTTCTTTGACTTTTAATATTGAACATAAACGCGAACGGTCTAATGCTGTAGCGGCAAACAATCTGTGGCAAGTACTGACTGAAAATTACTAAATAGAGTAAGTGAACTAAAGTGGAAATTTAGTTAAGGTGAAAACTAATTGGCGAAGGAAAGGTTTTCGGTCGTGTTTTAGCGAAATCTGCGAAATGTGTCTAACAGTTAACTTTATGTTTAACTAACGGGAACTTATAGTTAATTTTCTCTTTCGGTAAAGGTACAAATCTTTTCACTCAAAGGGAACGTGTGTTGTCAGCTTATCTTAAAGAGCAGAACAAAAGTAAATAAAGTCTCAGCTAACATTAGTTCCATTATCGCCATTGCCAGTTCACTTTAGTTATGCATGCTTCACTTTAGAAGGATTTCTTACAAAAATTAAGTGTTTGCAATTTCCGTTTTTACCGTGTGTGTGTTTGTTCTTGAGAAGCATTCACGGAAACACCTGCTTACGTTATTTGCCAACATTAAGTATGTGTTGGTTTTATTTTATTTATTTTTTTTGCTTATGTGTTTTCTTTTTCATGCTTTATGTTTTATTTTCTTTAATTTTGTTCCACAATTACGAACCGATACATTTTCAAGTTTCGCAAGCGTTCGTTGGTTGTTGAAATAAAATACAAAAATTGTATGTTAAATTTTTAAATATTATTTTAGCACTCATTTTCTACTTTCCTTTTTAATTTCATTTTTTTTTTTTTTATATGGCATTGTGCGAGTTCTGCAATAAGCAAAAAGAAAAAAGGAAAGAATTGTTTAAATGCATTTAAATAAGCAAATAAGGGGACCAACGCAAGTGGCCATAAGATATAAGAGGAAAGTGCACTACATAGCACACAAGACAATGACTTTAACCTAAAAGCTAAGCATACGGAAAAAAGCATAGATAAGCAAAACGCAAACAAGAAAAAGAAAAACAGCAACAAAGTATGCAAATGTCTTTTTGTTTCCGTTTCCTTTAACAATGTAAAGTGCATTTCGGCCAAAGTTGTTTTTTGTTTTTCTTTTTTTCATTTGTTTCGTGTAGCTACGCAGAGAATTGACTTATGTTGATTAAATTACGGCGTTGGTAACAATAGGGTAAACATATCGAAGACTCTGCACTGCGTGTACACTGAGTGCATCACGACATTTAAATAAGTTTGTCCGATTGTGCGTTTGTCTATCTGTTTGCTTTTTGTCGTTTATTCCAAAAATTTTGATAAAATATTGAAAAAATTCATATGCGATCTTAGTGTACTATCTTCACGTAGTTAACTTAAGTCGAGCTACAAGTTTTAATTACATCGTAGCTATAGATAATGTCCAGTTGATAAAGCCATAACACTTATCGATAGGCTGCGGTCACCTTCTCCCGATTTCTTTCTTTTCTCCTCACCTATTTCTGACCACCACCACGTTACGCGAGTAGGGAATATCCCCTGAGTGGTTGGTCATATAAAAGAAAATAGAAAACTGTACCATCTAAGCGCGTGCGGTGTAAGGAACCAATTGAGATTTTGAATAAATTTTGTCAACTGGCCTCTGTGTCCAACCTTCTGCCTATAATTCAGATTATCAACCGTCGCTGAAGCGTACAAATAAACAAGCAAAAGTATTTTTAGTAGGCCCTTTAAGATAAAATCGACAATGCTCTGTCCACAAAGTCGGTTGTAATAGTCCACAAGTAAACCAGTTTCGAAATAATATATAATATAACCACAAAACGAAACAGATAGTAATACGACAATAATTTGTTAGTTATTATAAAAAGTTCAACATAATTAGAACTGCATAACAGACCCTACAGTTTCCTCGATAATATACACCTACCTACAAGTAAGATTTTACGAACACCATCTGCAATGTTCATGCAAATGTGATCTTGAACAGTCCATTGACAATATTTATGCGAGCACATGTACTTACCTGTTACGTTGTTAATGTTCTTGGTGGGTCTCCACAATTCGTTCAAAAGTGTATAAATTTGTGTTTACTGTTTGCCCTGTTTCCGTTTTAATATTCACAAGACCCCTGTGTATAAAGGACAAAAAAGCAAAAGGAGAAATGTGAAAATTTCAAGAATATAAATGAAAAAGGAAGGGAATAAAATTTTGTGTAATCATTAAGCGAAATTCCGGTCTTTCTCCTTTATTTGATATAGTATTTTATGTTCTTTTTGATCCAACTTTTGTTTATTGTGTCAAAAATCCCAATTATTTTTACATATATACATATATATATATATATATATATTTATTTATAAGATTTTGATGAATAAGCAATCGCTAAGCTGAACTAAGTCGTGCGTATCATAAGATGGATTGGAACATGAGTATGGGATGGATTAATAATTCTCGGGACTAAGTGAGAAAAAAACGATTTTCTTTTTTTATGCAAGATTCGACTTATTCATGGACATAGCCTCGTTGAACCACGATATACTACAATCAGACCCACGTTTCTCTATTATTTCGGTGTCTTCTTTACCAAAGCATTTGTCAAGACCTATATAATACAGCTTAGTGTCGGAGACGTTCTCATTATTTCATTCAAATCTTTTTACTTGGAGCATTCTTTTGAGATTTGCAAATCGACTGTAGTCGCTGGAGGCAAGATCTCGAAAATGCGATGGACGGACTTTTATTCAGGATATTTGGCCGTTGTAACCATCGACTTGTGCCAATTTGTTCCACTATGTCGAGGTAAACAAACTATTTCTTCAATGTCTTCAATTTCAGGCAAAGTAATGAATGCTCTGCCTTTTGGTATCTTCAGCATGTCAGCTATCTCTGGCATTATTGGGCATTATTTGCGTGAGCGCGATCTCGTTTAAAAAAAGGAAAAAGGTGGCTATAGCTTTTTTCAAGCCAATCCTTTTCATCCAACACGCCAAATAGGAGTCATTCCATTACATTGAAAATGATAACATTAAATAATACTCGAAAGCAAATAATGGAACTGGTATGATATTTTGACAGCAGCCGAAGAAGCCCACTATATAAAAGTGTTGTAGATTACTTGTTAGAGAGCGCATCTTCTGTCTCGGGAATTACTGGTCGTCAAGTTATTTGTTCTAAAGGTTCTGAAGAAGAAATTTTGTAAGCCCTTTATAAATTTGACTGGGAAATTCAAAAGGTTAATTTAGGTAGAATGGTATTACTTATGAAATCAGTTTAGAAATCTGGTAAAGAAATGAGAGGAAAAAAAAGTTTTCAAAGAATCTTTTTGAACTCGCAGATCTTCTGAGCAACATGACAATACTTTTACCATATTTTTGCTACCGTATTGGTTCTCAGTGCAACTTCTGTCTGGCAATACGAAAAAACTTTGCTTAGTGTTTTAAAATCTATTGGAGATTCTTTACGTAGTTCGAAGCAATTAATTACTGCGAATTATTTTTGGAAGATCAAAATCTACTTTTGACCAATTTTAAACAATCGTTTATGTAAAAATTAAACCAAAGTATTCGTTAATCCAACGTTTTCGAGAGAGGACGTTTAACTTAAGAAAGCCAGATCACAATGCCAAGTGAGAGAGTTTGTAGAAATGTAGCCCTCTGTCATCAATTGCGCACTGTCGGCGACTGATGTCTCGTATTGTTTGTGGCGTTGAAAGCGGTCTTTCTATTAGGCCGCGATCTTTTTGAATCTAGTTATTCAGCCATCAAGTAGCGCAGAACGCTTAAGGAGCAGTTGTGACTAAAAAGGCATTTATATGAAATATCTAATTATATATATTTCTTCTTACCTACTGTTTGAAATTCCGAAACGTGAATTTCAAAGCACCAAAGAATTAATAATATAACTGCACAAGAATACATTAACTAAGGAAATTATATTCGGCTACGCGAGAATCTTTTATACCCATCATCGTTATTGTGAAATAAAATGAAATTAATTTTTTGTTCTTCACATTATTGGGTAGGTGTGGCTGACATTTTCTATTTTTCTAGAATAAAACTTTTTTATTAGTTTATGTTTCATTATAGGCGTGTCCTTTGGCCGGTTTAGGCCATTTTCAAATTACTTTGCAAATTTGTAGGCGATGTCGTTGTTTTTGTAGGGGATGCAAGTTGGAAGTTGGATAGACGAACAGATAAACAATAGAACAGATCACATGGTTAGACGTCGTTAATTCGTTATTATTCAAAAATATTGACGCAACAAACGCTCACAATCATAATATTATTCCGTAAGAAAGACGCAACCGGCCGTAATTTATTTTTCCTAAAGAAAATCTAATTTTTAATACATTTTCAGTAAATTCGTATGGTAGCGATTTTCTTCCTGTTGGATCTTTCCCATCGTATGCAAATGTTTAGAAACAGTTGATTCTTCAACTGCTGAGTAGTTGAGAGTTTGAGTTAGGCTTTTATCCAGAAAGTCCTGCAAGTCTTGCAAAAGTCCTGGTACTTTTTTTGTCGACCAAATCAGTAGTCTTCGTCATTTACATCACAGTCACCACTTTTAAAGTGGTGAGCCATAAGTTTCTAAGGGTGTTTGATGGGCTTCGGCAGTAGAGTTCTCCAGATCAAACCGACAACAAAAATAAAGAATGGCGGGAATGCAATTTTGAGCAACTGAATAAATCAATAATACGAATATAAATGGAAAACTGTTACTTTATGTAGAGAAAGGTGAAAGTCATCGAATTTAACCATCGTGTACATTGATACTTTCCATTACATTATCGTTTTCACCAATCAAAATACATACAAGCACTTATTACAACTCTGGGAAGATGTATTTACAGAAACTTATATTAAATTTGCTTTCAACCCTTTTTTCAGCTTCTCTCTTTCAATATCACGACTCAACTGTCTTAAGCAAATGAAATGAAAACAATCAGGCAATCAGTCATTTTTGTTCATTCTTTTACCGTTTGAATTTCCTGCGAGTCATTGTTAGTCTTTTCATCAATCGTCAGCTACATAGCATTTCTTTACTTCATGAATCTGGCAAGCAAAACAACGCAAATTTTTATTACTTCAAATATTTCAATGATTTTCGTTTTCTAGGAAATCAGGTAGATTTCATATGGTCTTATCAAATATGTGATTTTCGCAGCAATATAGTTAGACATGAATAGAACAGCATAGTAAATGTTGAGATAGAGATAGACGCATATTTTTCCTCGGGCCCAGCAAAGAGTTCGAATTCGTTGGGCTGCGTTTCCAAATTATAAAAATCTCCTCTCTCTCTGTTATGTTTGTTAGAAGTTTTGAATGATGAAAGGTTGTGCATTCTTCCTGGGGATATATGTATATCTTCAAGGATTACATTCTTTTTTATTTAACTTAATATGTGCAAAATAGCCAAGAATGTAAATGCTATGGTTTACTTCCTTACTACGTTGGTGCTGTTTAAGCACTCGATGCAGAGACAGATTGCTACCACTAAGGCACCTATGAAATATTTATTTAATTTGAAAAGCGTTCAAGAATAACCGACGATTTCTGTCATATCAAAAATATCAATAACAAATTGATATATGTTTGTTTTCTTTATTCCCCGTCCCAGCCCTCCGGATGACTTTAAAGTTTAATGAAAACTAAAACCAGAAATTTATTATTTATTTAAAATAAAATCGACCTCAAAAAAAAAAAGAAGAAAAATTAGATTTCAAACTTATTAGACTTAATGTTCTTTGAAATTTTATCACTTAAAATTATTGCAAAAACTTTACTTGCATTTGACAGAAGTGGTTTTGTCTTGGCGATAGTACATAGCAATGTATATTTGAAATTACAATTTAATTAAATAAAAATGTTTGACTTCATTTGTGTGAGCTGATCAAATAATACATGCAGTAAGTATGCGTGTAAATATATAATTTTGTATAGCTGCATATGTATGTAAACATTACATGAACTTAAGTCAACATGCACAGAAATGAGGGGAGCCTGCATATGCGTATAAATTTATATGCTCTACGTATGTATGCGTAGATGTAGACAAAAGGCAAAACAAAATCTTTGCATGTCATACAATTCCCGCCGGTAAAGTTCGTATGCAATTTTTCTATGATCGAATGTATGTACATCCGATAGTATGTGTGCGTGTAAGTAAGTGTATATATATATATATATATATATGTGTGTGTGTGTGTGTGTCAACTAAAGCTGCATTTCAAATTTTACATGCAAATTTAAATGTCAACAAAATGTCAGTTTAACCCATAAACCTTTTTTCTGAAACCGGTAAAATACACAGATGCATACACAAACAAACGACAGCAGCTATAACAAACACAAATACTCGTAGTTTACTAAATGTTAAGTAAACGTATCCACATATGCACTTAAGTATTTACTCTCTCTTTCGTATAGTAGTGTAGTTACATAAATAAATCCTAAAACCAAATACCGTCAATGAATGTATGCCTGGTTGTGTGCTTATGCCCACAAGCATGTGACGGTTATTTTCTTTACTTTTTCTCCCTTTATTTTTTGGGGTAAAGAGAATTTATGTTAAAATTTAAACACATCCAACCATTCACATCCAACCAACACAACGTTGTTAAACAATTTCAGACTAAGTTCATAAGAACTATTCTACCCGACGAAAGCGAGTAAGGAAGAAATGTTTTTGGCTACCTATGGTTGGGTTTTTAAACATTTTCATTAATGCAATATAAGCTCACGTGCATTTATATAACTTCTTATTCACTGGTTTTGTGTTGAGCTAAATCGATTTGGGTATAGCAGTTTATTTTTACTCTCTTCTTTTCTCCTTAGCGTTTTGAGAATTACATAAGAAGTTAACTTTGTTGCTATAGTTACGATTTTGAAAGCTTCCATACTAGAATTCAGGTTTAGTTTTGCTAAAAGTGACATGAGATTTACAAAATATTTTGGGTCCATAAGCCCAATAATATTGGGAATATTGTGTTGAAATTTTGAATTTATTAAGAACCAGTATGATTAGCTACGGAGTTTAAGCAATATGTCATTTCAGGTAAAGTAATGCTATTTTAATATCATTAACGAAACAAGGGCTTTTAGTTTCTTTGTAGAACAAGACGATCTTTTTCAAAACTATACCAAGTGTCCGCAGTTATTAAAGGAATGTTGAAAGCACGTTTATAAGAAGATAATCTTTCAAGTCTTACGGAAAATCTACCGTGTTTTCGTTAAGCAATCTACTAATGATTACGGGAAACACCTTCATACCGAGACTAGACTGAGATAGAGTTTTTTTGTGTTCGCACACTTGGTTTATAAATATCTTTGTGTTTTATACATGGAAGGGTAGCTTAAGTACAAATGTATGAGAGAATCGGACAAGGTGTTCGTGAGTGACAACGCCAATCGAAGAACGATCGAAAGTAGGACGTGAAGTATGTCGTGCTAAAACTTCGACTTATCTCGTCTTTCCGCAAAGCTCTTTCTTGTCTGTTCTCCGTGTTGGAGATAGGATGTATGGTCCTTCACAAGTATGCGAACATAATCCGCCGTCATCAATAGCAACTCAGTAAGCACGACTACAGTAAAATCGTATGTGAATGTAACACGAAACGGTAGCCGTCTTTCGATCAAATTAAGTGTAGTAAGTAAACCATGAGTTAAATAAATTAACTTTGGAAAACCGTATAGGTATAATAAGACATTTTGTATTTCCTTCTTGTAATTCTATGTCTATGAAAGAAACATCATCCGAAACTTCTCCTTCCTCATATTATAACGTCATATAAATTGAGTACAATTGCGTTAACTCTTGGATTAGCTTTTAAGGTTTTATATAGAAAAACTTTCATGACAACATGGATAACAAATTAGTTCTCAAGGTAATAAAAAATAAAATAAGGCTAATGGACGCCGGGAACATGCAGTCGAGTTCCACCCCGGCGAAGAGAAATCTAGTCTTTATAAAGACACATTAATTCCGGCGTTCTTAAGAATACAAAGGTCGGTTGTCTATCGATTGTGTGATGGACTCAAGATCATATCGGAAAGAGGTTTTTAAAAGTAGCGCATTTTTGCTTTACTCAAGGGGTGCGCCTTTCCGAATTAGTTATGGAATTTGGAGCAAACTTTTCTTACTTACGGGATTTAGGGAAGAGTATCGCGGAGTCGACTATGGTTAGATGCAGAAAATATTTTATCTTGTTTTATACGTTACCTTGGTTACATTTGTGGCCTACCTTTTTTCTCGTTGTTTCTTGTTTCGTATTTACGGTTAAAGTTTGTGTTTTTGTAGAACCAAAGAGGAATTGTCTCAATTTCTATGTAGTTCAAGTGCTTTATTACCTTGGTTGTGTGCTTACAGATATTTTGTTTTCTACTTTCTCCTCAAATTTTTTCTCTTAAATATTTTAATAAACAAGAAGAGAAAAAAACTTTTGAAAATCAAGTTCAGGTTTGTTCACCGAACTATTTTTTTTTCTTTTCTGCTTTAAATGTATTAAAAGATATTTTAGCAAAGGATTTATATTTTATGCATAGGATTAAGGCTTGTGATGTGTGAATGCAATTAAAATAAAAAATTGAAATATATTTTCACTTTAAGGCGGCTGAAGGTTAAAGTGAATTAGGAATTTCAACATGACAGAGTCCCCGGGGTATAGGTTTGGTAAATATAGGGTGTCCCGAATTTATGCAAGAAGTTAATGTGACAGGAAGTACAGTTTTATGATTAAAAATTTTAATTCCTTTTTTTTGTGCATAAAGAGTATGCAGCATTTAGTGTACACTTCATGGGGCTTCCGATTTTTATTAATAATAAAATGATACCATTACAATGATTTTAGGTTTTAAGAGTTTTTCTAAGCTTGAACTTTCTAAGTATATGAGCAATTTTAGTATTTGTTTATTTATTACCTTTTAGTTTGAACACAACTCTCCATCAATTTAACATGCAACTGTAAATAAGGAGTTTTAGGTTACGAAGCATTCCTGGCAGAGAAGGGAGGAAGTGATGTTGGTGCACATTCAACTTCAATATTTTCATCTTGCAGCAAACCCTCCGCCTGAACGAAGTGTAAAAAAGTCGCAAAGAATTGTGCTTACTGCAGAAGTTTTCATAGATTAGTCCACTATTAGTAACATTAAGTAAAAGCCAGTTTTCGACTTTCTGTCGCGAATTTGGCCGTTCTGGTCTTTCCAATAACAGACGGATAGTCAGAGTAGTAGAGTCCTTGATGCGCATTTCCATATGTTACTAACACAAGAATAAATTTATTATTCTATTCTTTGATTATGATGAGCAAGCAATGCAGCCAAACTTTCGAGGGAAACAACAACGAAGAGCTTACTGATTTCATGCTCAATGTCTTTCAACAAAAAGCGTAATCATTAAATAATAATCTGGTGTACGTCTCTAATGTTTCATTTCATTATGCTCCGTTCGTTCGTTACATTAATATGGGTACAATGACATCCATGTTAATATCCATAAGGAGAATAGCAGCAGATTCCTACTACCAATAAGCGGACGGGAGGATGCAACCATTGGTGATGTAATTAAAAAATGTTTGTAGTTTAATACTGCAGCAGATGTGGAAAATTTTCGATATAACAGATAAGGTTACGAACGATGGAAGGTAACGTCACTAAAGACGAAAACAGTTCTTTTTTTTTTAGGTCGCTTGTGTTTTAATTCTTTCTGGCATTGCAACTTCTCAAAAGTTTATCGCTTACTTCTGCGATGCCGTTGGTTTATCCAATTTTTTCGGTCGACATTCATTCAGTGATAACAACCTTACACGCGGTAGCGTCAACTTTTCCTTTACTTTAAACTATGGCCATACGCAACTAATTCAATGTCTGACGAAAAAGCTCGAACCGACGTATATACTTGATGTTCTTACGCCAATTAAACATATAAAGTGCAAAAAATCAATTGAATACTGAAACTATAGTCAAGGGTGTTGACAGTGACGATGATCAGAATTTATTGCAAGTGTGCCCTTCCTCTCAGGAGTTGGTGATTGGTGTTTGCAACAAACGATGAAAACGAAGCACATTGAAAAGCGCATCGAAAAGATGATTAGATAAATAATAGTATGCAATGTGTTTTTTCAAACGTCATCATAACGACTGCCAGATATACATAATAGAATTTTTTTTTCTAAAACATATGGTAGAAAAGGATAGATAAATAAATTTGAATATTTTTTCGCGTGTAAAAATTCAAATAAATAAATATATAAATGAATGAAAACAAATTTGAATATGCAGAAGGTTTAAAGTCTGAATTTCGTTTATTGTGTTAAGCTAAATATGGTTGTTGTTGCCATGATTTTAATTGTTATCGAAACGAGTCTATTTATATTTGCACTTGTATTTGTATTTCCATTTTGAGTATATATGTCGATAATTTGAAAAAGTTTATTTAATATAAAACGTGATTCAATTAAACAATCGTAACAAACACGTACCATGCATAACGTTAAATAACGTATGCATATATGCATCTATGTATATATATATATATATATATATATATATATGAGTGACTAAAAATAAACAAGCATGGATATAGAATATAGCCAGCTAACAGCGTCGAATTGCGTGTGTGTACTACGGGATAATAGTATAAACTGCTGTAAATATTTATTTGTACGAATGTAAGAGACCTTCGGTTTTATATAACATGCGTTCGTAATAGAGAAAAAGCCTGAAAATGACATACGATCAGGGTTTTGGAACGATAAACAAAAATAGTTCAAAAGACTTCTAATTAACAATGAATAGAGAATAGAGTGTTATCCGAAGAGAACGCTACAATGTAAACTTTTTCATCATTTATTGTAAATATATATATATATATATATAAATATTATATATATTCTAAATATAACATATATGTACATACATTTGTTATTATATATTTTATCGGAAATTTTATTAAAACTTGCATTATGTGCACAGTTAAGTCGCTTAAGTTCGGAATAACAAGCATCTAAGATTGGTGGGGTCAAAATTTAACTGTAGGTTAAACATACCCTAAAGCTCTATTGTACCTATATTGTCATCTGAAAATCGCATATCTAATAAAATATGGGCGTGCTATTTAGTTTTGTAGAAAACAAAATTTCCCAAAATGTTGTTCCAGCAAAGGATTGCAATACTCTGTCTGTTACCGCTTTAGAATAAAGATACCTGATGCTGCTAATCATTGCCGAAACACCCACGCAAACTCCTCCGAAACTTTTTACCAGAGGTAAGAGGACTAAAATATTGAAATGTAATCAGATAATCGCGACTTGTTTTCAAAAGATTTTAAAGCAGAGAATTTGTTTAGAGCCAACTTGATTGAATCGTGACATGCGAGGAAACCAACCGGTAATAAGTGTAAAGTGAGGTTCTGTGAAACGTTGTCTTAGGCTGCTGCAGAGCCGACTGAAGAAGGATCGCAACTATATTAAAAGAGGGCCTTCAATTCTCAATGGGATTTGATTACTTTTGTTTATAGTCGTAGTCCGTAGAGAATAAAATCGAATTATCGAAATCCTCTTAGAATTTATTCTCTGGCTAAATTTATATTAATAATAATAATAATAATGATAATAGATTTTAATTATTAGCATATAATGGGATCGGTATCTTTTCACGCTCTTGATTTGTCATGGAAACCATATAGGGATTCTTCGTAATTCCTTTTTGGCAGTTTTTTAACATAACAAAGCACGTGAAAATTAAAAACGTCATAGAGAGTCTGTCGTGTTACAATTTTTTAGTTCTGGTTTTCCACAAACATATAACAACATACGTACGTACACACATGTTACGCTATAAATGTGAAGCAGAAAGCGCTCTTCCGAATCTGTTTTAAAAATAACAAACTACACAACAACGCTTTACTAAAGTGACGAATAATAAACGTACCGGATATGTGCTTGCGGTTGATATTGTTAATGCTTTGTTTCTCTATTTTCTTTCCGTTTATTCCGTTGGTTACTGAAATGTTTTTGCGTGCGTGTTTTTTTATATGATAATTTTTAGAAAATCGCGTATTTTTTTATTTTCAAACGAATTTTCATTTTTGTGTGGGAAAATCAACAGATTTTGTACTAGAAATCGCCAGAATACAAAATTGAGAAAAAAAGAATGAAAAGAGGAAAAGAGAAAAAAACTTGACGTACCAGTGCTTGTATGATTTGCTCGGAAAATTTTGTTATACATAACATCCGGCGTATTGTTATTATTCATTTAAATATGCTAAAAGGCTAATGTTGTTTCCTCTTCTTGGTGGTAAACAAGCGAATACACACAGTTTGGTTAACTTTTCGTTCGAAAAAATGTTTTCATGTATTACTCGCAATTGGTTAGACGTCTATAAAGTTCTTAGATTTGCATAAATGAAATTTTGTTGAAAAAATGTTTTCGTTTTCATTATTTGTCGTTATGCCTTTGGTAAGTTCGAGAACATTTTTTTCGAGGATTAATGCTTGAATGCACATTCATAGGCGTATAAAGAGGTGTAATATTTCAGCTAGTATGGGGGCAAAGCATAAACGTAAACTGATTAAATGATCAATTGGATTTTAATTCAACGCATGCGGCCAGATCAAAATGGGCCGGGAATGTGTAGGTTAATGATGATCAGTTGATAAGTTTGTATCAAATATTAGGTCGGAGGTCGTAAATTTCTGGCAACAAATTTCTCAGCACACTTTACACGGTTGCAGCAAAGACAAATAAACGACAATCGTCTTGGAAAAGAATCCATTTGATTTCTTGCTCATTACTGTGGCTAAAATAAATATGCTCTAACGTCAGTACAAGCGCGGGCACAAAGAAAAGTTCTTTCCATATATCGGAATAATCTCAGTATCGCTTTTCTTATAAGCAGAAGATATTCGTTGTAATGATCCCCTTGTAAGGCGTAAAAAAATAAGTAGCGGTAATCTTCACTTTTTTTCGTTGCAAATGCGATGGAGAAACGGTTGAAAAGATATTGACGTCTTTCGCCCGGGATATGGAAATCATTCGTAAAAGAATTCCAACATTGTTAGGATCTTTTCACTTCTTCTCTTCACTTCTAGAATTATTGTAGCATTTAAACGAATTCACTGTTGGGTAAACTCCTTTATCCAATTGAAAACAAGTAAGAACGTTATAATCGGGCAAGGTCGACCATAAGATACCCTACGCCTCTTTGCATAATATAGTCATTCACTTATTTTCGTGATTGACACCAAAAATTGCACGTTGTGCTTATGCGAAGTTATACTTTTCGCGGAAGTCCTTATATTGGAGACTGGTCAAAACGTCCACTAACGTAGTCCAAATTTAAGCAACTTGGACAAGGATGTTATTATTTTTCAGTTATTTTCAGTATAAAAAACACAAACTAGAGTCTATCACCGTGGAAGTGCTTACTTTTCCTGAGAGCCCACATATATGGGGGATCTAAAAAATAGATGCATGTGATCTATATTTCCTAAAGCTAATTTACTAGGGACGATTTTTTATCATTTTAATAAGATCTTTTTGGCGTATAAAGGACTATCATTTCATGACAATCTTTATATGCGATGATATCCATAAAATTTAGCTACTTGTTCCAAATCTGATACAGTTAAGTTTTATATCAGATTATATGGACGAACCACTTCTCATGATAAAATATTAAATATTACACATTTTTGCCTTATAAGGGCTTATTTTTCGTTAGAACCCTTATATTGGGTGGGATCAAAGAAATAGACTTACATAGTCCAAATTCGGTACAGTTAATATTTATATCAAATAATTATTATGAATTACTACAAATCAAGCTTTTTGTCAGTTTTCGCAGGGCAAGAGGCTCAAAAAATTCACGCGAATTACGGACCCAATTTTTCACGCCAATTTACAACTCCAAAATGCTATCACTCAGTGACTTCTTTCGCCAAATTCTAAATATTAAAAATTTTTTCACCTAACGGCTATCAAAATAAGGCGTTATATGAAAAGTGATCAAAAAGTTGTTTACAATAAGGTATTATATGAGAAGCAGTCGAAATACGACTTCAAGATAAGGAGGTACACCAGAAGTGGCCGGAATTGTATCCGATCTAAACCCTTTCAGTAGCGTTCGACTCTGGGCCAAAACACCTCACTTTACCAAATGTAAACAAAATATCCCGAAAATTGCGACCTGCAGGCTCAGCATAATAAGTCATGGGCCATAAGATGGACAGGCGGACAGACAGACTTAGGCCAATTCAAAATGACTTCAGAATCACTTTCAGAATCGACCCATCTAATAAATAATGGACTCAACTCAAATCTCTTGTATACATCCGCTCAACTTAGTACACCACAGAGGGCAAGTAGCAGCATTTCACTTAATAAACGTTAAAAATTGTGTTCGGAAGTGAACTTCGCAAAGAGAAGACGCGTTTTTGACTTAAAATCACTCAATGTTACATAGCTGGGCTAAGAATTTCTTAAGCTGCCCTCGTATCATGTTTACTCAATTTAATAATAATTTTTATTTGTTTTTTTTTTTTTTTTAATTTTATGAATATTTTTAACGTTAATTTGACTAATTGAATTGCTTCCACTTGAGGCTATTGTTTATTTTTTTCAAGTTTTCAAAGTTTTTCTTTTATTGAACATTCAAGTGGAGGTTCATATGTACATTTACAGAAGTACCACTGATGCGAGCCGCGATGCATGCGGATTATTGGTGAAAAAGCGGTTTTATCAAATGCAGTCAGAAATTTAATAGCTTTGTAAAGTTACAGCTTAAGTAGAGTGAAAACATTTTGTGGATAAAGGGAGTTTTTTATGTTTTTTTTTTGCTAGTTAAACCAACGTAAGTGAACAAATGAACAAATTTTGTGGAAATTGCTCCAAAATGAAAAGAGTTATTCAAGTCTATTTATTCGTTAAGTGTCCAAACATAATAAAAGCGAGAGAAAGTAAAAACTTTGTTGCCTCGTAGTCGCCATTGTTTTCAATTTAGTTCAAATGTCAGAAGACGCTTTTATGCTTAATAGTTACAAAGTAATTGCCAGACGGGTTAGAGAAATTTCAGCCTCTGTATTTTCACTCATATCGAAGAATGCTGAAGATGCTCTTAAACGTTGGCAGAACATGCACCTTACGAATACGTCGATAATTATTCATTGATTTACCAAAAGCACAAGTTCTCATAAACAATGTGTTCGTTTCTGAAGGAATGATCGGAGGGAGATGGATGTCACATCGAACAAATAATTCATACTATTTTTAAAAGGTACGAGTCCTCAAATGAGGTCATATGTTGCAGCAGTTGAGGAAGGTTGCTTTTGTGTGAAAGAATTTAAAGAAATTCTTCTCTGTTCAAATAAGCAATCTTTCGGTGAGGTATCTATTTTAAATGGGCAAGGACCTCCAAAAGAGTTTATTATATCAAAAGACAGGAATACAAAGCGTTTCTTAATAATTGAAAAGTGAAGAAATAGCTGACATCCTAGAGGCACGGAAAGGCAGTGTAAGCAAAACAATTTAGAGATTTGGAAAGAAACCAGCAAAGTGTTGCCGATTGCGGACGCTGTTTACGTCTGCTCAATAACAAGAGAAACGGTTTTTAAATGCGGTGGACTTGTGGGAAATCAATTGTCCACACAGGTGTCTTCCCCTTCTTTTTTCAAAATGAACATTTTTTACCTCTTTGAGGTAAGCTGAGGACGTACTGCTTTATCTTTTATTATAATCCACTACTAACAACTATTTTTTATTGCATTACAGAAGGGGCAGTACTGAATGGACTATTACAACTTAAGTAACTGCTACAAGAGAAATCAGACATCGTTTAATCACCAATGAATCAATAATAAATCACCACGAGATCTGCATCATCAAGTTTCTCTGATTTTATCATTTACAGGCATTCCTCTTTTATATACAAAAAAAAAAAAAAAACCAATACTAATGCGAAACATGAACAATTTAGCTTCTAACAAACAACATCTGTTTTTGTTTCTGCAAAGACGAGCACCTGTTTTTCTTTTTCAGCTGTTTTTACAACAACTTGACGTTCAAGGAAACAAATTTTAAATTATTTAAGAAAAGAAATTCACAATTGTTAATATTTGAACTACGGACTATGAGGTCTCCGTATATGAGTTCGAAGATGATGAGGCCAAGAAGCCTCAATTTTTGTGGTCGATGCCATTTATACACGAAGTAGTCGTTCCGTTTAACAGATGCCTTAAGCATTATGCGCAGTGTTTTTCTTTCTGAATCATTGTTTAAGGATAAAGATGTTATGGGTTCGGTGTTTGCCAATACCAACGAAACTCCTCAGCCGTGCGAATCGAACTGCTTAGAGGACATTGAAATGCTGGACAATGGTGCTGTGTTTTTTTCGGTATGTCAGCTACTTAAGGCGTAGTTGATCATTATTTACGTTGTTTATAAATCATGCTGGAAAGTTTTGTTCAATCGTTCAACAATTTTTAAGATATATTGATGAAATTTAGTATCCCAATGGGTTTTGGTCAAAGGGCGATCGCTATTAAAAACTGGATCGGATCGGACAACTTATTCGATCACTTCCCACATAACACCTTATTTTGAAAAGTCGTTACATGAATAACTCTACTAAGCGAAATGATATAAGCCTGTAATTAGAATAACAATAGCCAAGGAAATTATTCAGCATATGTTTAAGCGTTAAAAAGAAGGTTATTTTTGAAAAATAATAAAAAATGCCGAATCTTTGTTTACTGTATCAATACTTCTCTCTTGCATAAAATTGCTTTGTCTAGTGTATAATGATAAACTGTTCAAAGGAGCACAAAATGTTGGAAGTGATTAAAAGAAAAGTATAATAATACAAATTCTTCAAATGCTCTTGGGAGAGTACAAGAATGGAAAGTAGTTTCTATGAGAAATGACTACAAATCCTATCGGATTACAAAAAAAAAAAAATAATAATAATATTATCTCATCGTTTTTTCCTTATTCCTATTGTGTGAATAGAGAATTTTAAAAACAAAATTTTCTCATATTAAGAGAGATGATATAAAATAGTTATAATTAAACAAAACTTAAAAATGCTTTGGGGTGAATTTTTGTAACCCAATAAGCAAAAAAAATGTATGTATGAATGTACGCATAAGACATATTTCATGCATTTCATATAAGTAAATAAGAGATAATCCCTGAATGTCTTCCTAATACGTGAACTTACTAATGGATGAATATACATGTATTCGATACCGGGTTAATGTTGTTAAATCTATGCATATATTCAAATGATAAGGAGCGGAGTTGCATTGTTGGCACTTTTTAGTATAAATTTTTAGATCAAAGATTTGGAAATCTGCAATGGAATCACATACTTGTTGGCCTATGATATTTCAAAATACTTACATGGAGCTTGAATTAGTCACTTTCACTTTCGTAAGCCAAAATGCTCTTACTTCTCTTTATACATTTACTCCAATGTCTTATAATCTTTGATTTTGGAACAGATCTTTAATCGACTGTCAATAAGAAATGAGTTAGTAGTCATGGATTTGAGGGTAAAACTTAATTGTCATAGATCCGATGTTAGATGTTACAAAAGTCGAAGTCAGCTAAGTATATCTCTATCATTTTCATTCTATTTGTAAAACATATGGTATTTTGTACGAAAATATTAAAAGTGAATAATCTTTTGCGATCATTGGCAAGGGGCTTTAACTAAGAAAAGATTTTAATGTGAAAGAGAAATTTAAATAAAACAAAAAATTCTTTTTTTCATAAAATTTTAAATTGGTTTCGAATTTTGCATTAAAAGCATTGTTCTTCTTTTGTTCTCTGTGTAAGTAAATATTTCTATATTAACTCCTTTAATACAAACAAACATGCATGCATAGTTTACTTACACTACTTGTACAATTAAGTGAAAATGAAATAAATCTGAAATAAAAATATTTTTAAAAATTTATTTATTTATTTATTTTTTTAAAGACTATTTCTTTAAGCTATTTATTTACATACATAAAATAAATGTATTTATTTTAGTTTACTTGTTTCACATATCATTGACCAATATCGATCGTACTGACCATAACAATTTATAATAATAAACTATTGAACAACCGATTTCACTCTTCTATGCTTGCATATCCCTCAGGAATATTCGCATATTCGCCTGTGTAACACAAATGCAAATATTTCGAATATTATAGTGATATAGAAGCATACACTTGAAAGAATTTCTTTAGAAAAACCTTTCTTCTGTAATATGACAAATTATCTGGAAAAATATAATGATTGCAGAAATATGAGTCGTATCTACACATCGAAATTGTTGTCATAGTTCGAGTTAGAAGCATTTGAGGCTTTATTCTTTTGCATGCTACGAACAAACGGAGACGTACACCAGTTGCAATCACTTTGTAACAGAGACCAATATCTTGCGGCACAAGGGATTAGCGGTGTAACGAAATTCGAATGCAATTTTCTAATTAAATTCATTGACAAAAATAATTTTCTAAGCATTTTCTAAGTCTAGGGTATCGGCCTGAGTAGCCGGGTAAATAAGAATAGCGATTACCAAGTCAATCTTCACGCGTTCCTATCTAAGTGCGGTAGGCTTTACTTTAGCAGTGGCCGCCCTTTTCTCTTTCTCTGAGATTGGCTTTTTAGAAAAGAAAAAAAGAAATAAATAAAAAGACTATAGGCGACCATGAGCCATCATAATATATCCTGTAACGCCCTACAGTTATCTATACAAAGCAAGTAAAAACATAATTGTCGGGGAAGGCCGGCAATTATATACACTGCATCACTTCGCTCGTTCGGCAATAATACCGTAAAAGTAACACATTATTTTCATGTACCGACTTACCTTTTATGAAAGCCGTGGTTCCCGAAAGACGATGTCCAAATTCGGTAAGGTTGATTTCTATGTCAATTTATTGCTACGAACTAATTTTCCTCGTGAAATATTAAAAATTATCCCTTTTTACTATATAAAGATTCAGTTTTTGTGGGAAAGGTTATATGAAAGAGGATTCAAAAAATTGGCCCAGACGAACCAAATTCTTTATTTCAATTTTTCCAATTTAGAAAGTGCAAACACTATTGCAGAGCAAGCTTTCGTCGAGAAATTTTAAAAATTACAATTTTTCAAAATAGGGCCTTGTATGGGCAGTGATCAGAAAAGCGATCTGATTCGATGATTTTCAAAAGCGGTCTTTTTTTGGGACAAATTTCACCAAAGTATTGTAAAATTTACAGCCTGTAGGTTGAACACAAGAAAACACGAAGCGCAGACAAGCTTCGATTAAATCAGAAATTAATTTGATCGATTTAGAATCACCTTTGCAGTCGATCGCTTAAAACAAAAGTTGGATCTATTTCTAGTCCTTCTGAGTGTTGCATACATCCGTACGAACTTAATACAACGTTGTACCACATGTGGTGCAGGGTATAAAAATTGGGAACTTAATGCATAAAAGCTTAAATATTTTCAAAAGATTTTTGGCAAACTCTCTCCCTGGAGCTTGGCTCGAATACAATGATCATCATATTCTTTTTACGGTACATGAAGTAATATATAGGTTCTTATAGAACTTTCTGGTAATCAATCGTGTACCCTTGGCGCGACAAGGCTAACTTTGCACCTTGCCAGATAAAGAAGAAAGAAAAGAAGAAATTATTCATTTTCTTTGATTGTGAACCACGTGTCAAGTGAATCTAATGAGAAAAAAAAAGAAATATTTGAAGTCTAGTCTTTTTCCCTTCTAATCACTACTTCAAAGAAAGGATGTCGAACGGATAGACAAGGTCAGAGGAAATTTTTCTAAAAGCTCTGCTTATATTCTTATATTTAAGGGCGAGGGGCTAAGTCCAACCCACGAATTTTTAACGAGTTAAAGCCTCTCTGTACTCGACCTGTGCACGATCGTTCGAAAAAATATGCCAAAATTAGAAAGCACCCCCCTCGGTCAATTCCTTCCGCCTCCTGCACCCAAAAGACCCTAAAAACTGCTTCATTAGTTATCATACCTACTTTAATGATGCATTCAGAACAGTGAACTCTGAAGTTGTTTTTATGGCTTAAAAACATAGATGCACTTACTGTTTCTTATTTACACGAAGGCGTGGAATTTCTACGTCATCTCAACATGAAAATTATTCATTATTTAGGGCAAATTGAAAAATCGACCCAAACCGATAGGTATTCCGATATTCGTTCTGGCATGCTTACTTTTCGAGCAGTGTATTTATGTTTATGTATTGTGTAAATACAATGGAAACCCCATTTCTTTTGTTGCATAAAAATGGAACGGTTTTGTTTGTGTAAGCTTCAAAAAAAACTAAATAAATGAAATTTTTATATCAACAAATAATAATGCAAATAAAAAAAGAAAGAAATTTTAATCGGTCTGAAACGAACGAAATTTTCTATACCTACCCCCTACGGGATAAAATTAAATTGAAATTGATTAACGAACTACAAACTAGGCTGAGCTGATTCCGAATTGATTCTTATTTCAAGTGAAGGGTATGTACAGTTAATAAGCGCCCAAGAGGGCTTACGATTCAAGCGGTTTCAGTTTAGGTTACTTCAAGAAACATAGCCTCATTCAAGGGGAGTCTGTTTAAGTTAACAAGAATAAAATCGAGCCATAATTGAGTAGTAAGAGACCCGAATGTTTTCGAAAGCATCCATTATCTCAAAGGTATGCAATCAACCCGAGTCAGCAGCAATATCCATAAATTTTTTTATTGACCTTCAGTACAATCCGTGTTAAGAGTCTGGAAGGTGAATGTTCGCCTAAAGGATATCACATAATCCAAGGCATGAGTCCATCACAATTATTCCTTGAGAGCTAATACATCTACTGTTACCTATGGAATGACGTAACTAATGTTCTCTCTTGCCATTGAAGATCCGTATATATTGAACGGAAACATATATAAAATAGATAATATTAAAAAGAAAAAAAAGAAAATTTGCAATATCCTCGGGTTACAATTTTTACAATAGTTTGAAAAAACATCACACATAAGTGATGTGAAAAAATAATTCTTCATTTTTTGCATTTTCTCTCTATTGCGTCACGTCCAGTATCACTTAACTGTTTATTCACCATATTTTTACGGTATTTGTCATACATAAATTTTTGTATTAGCATGTATTGTGCACATAGAGTTGTTGGGAGTTCAATACCTACCAGCAACCATCGTTAGTAGTAGTGTAACATACTTAGGTTGTAATAAAATTAGAATTATTTTCAAGTGTGGTATTCTCAAGCTGATTAGAGAAGACAGAATATAAACATTCAATTAAAAATTCCAGTGGAGGAAGACTTCCCAGGAAAAAGACTTGTTTTGAAGTATTCCAACTGCAGTTAAGTCAAAATCACTCTTTAAAAAAATAAAAGAAGATATTTGTGGTTTGGTTTTTGTTATTATAATTCTATTGTATCTTAACTATAGAAAGGTCTGACCATCAAATGAAGTTAAGTGACACTTAATTTCTGTGTTGATAGCACTCTGCTTTCTTTGGGTCAGAACAATTGTCTTCCCAATTTAGCATGGGTTTCAAAAATGGTATAGTAGGCGTTCAACATCGAAAACAAGAATTTGTCTGCAGTCCGCTGAATGCAAAAGAGGTCGTATGGGCACCACGGCCAAGAAAGATGATTACCCTGGAAAATTAAAAAAAAATTCGCAAAAGTATTCTCATTATAGAAAACTGCGAATGCAAGAGACAGCTGACAATCTATAGATATGAAAAGGCAGCGTGGTAGCCCTTTTGGATGAAAATTTGGTTTCGGGCAAGCCGCTTTACGAACTGTTACTGCGCTTGTTCGCAGTGGAACAAATGCGTAAATGTCGCAAAAATAATGAATTCTTTTATGAGCGATGAACAGCGCGTGCAATACAACAGGATTGGTTCGATTGTCAAAAAGTGGCTAGAAATTGAGTAGAAAAAAGTATTCTTTCAGAGAGACTGTGCACTATGTCAGACGTTGATGACAAAATTTGATAAATTGAAGTTTGAAAATCTCTGGAACGGTATCCCATGCGGAAAAATTTAGATCAAACGATCACCACGTTGATAATTGTTAGCGGGATGTTGGTTGTAAATGAAATTTAGAGCACAAGCTAAAGTTGGAGACTTAGGTCGTTGTCTCCCAGGGTGGTATAGGAAGACATATTCAAGTTCAGTTTTCGCTAACGCTGTAGAAATTGTTTATGTTATGTGTGTTAGATAGTTCACAAGGCAAACGGACAAACTAGTTTAAATAATAATTTTTTTCCTTGTTGCACTGGTCTTCGCACTACGTAGAGTATTCGGGCGGGACTTTACAGCATTTGTGACACCTTACTAGGAACTCTTTTATGCCTAGGTTCTCATTGTAGCCATGCTTAACCTTTGGAAATCAAATCAACGCAATTTCTTTTTCCCTTGATGGGTATCTTCATGTGCCTTTGTAACGCTATCATTGGATTTTGGTATACAGGCCTTTAAAGATTTTTAGAGATTTATGTACGGGCTCGGTACAACACATAACACAACACAGTAATCATTGATTTCACTATGGATTTGTTTCGTTCAGATCCTCGTTGATTGAACCAATAATACTAAATGGAAGACTGTTATTTTATGTAAAAGTCAAAGTCTTCAAATTTCAAAATTATATGCGTCTACTAGATTGTATAACAATCCCGGATGTTACTAAACTCGGCGGAACGCAGGGTCCCTCCATAAGATAATTTGTACTATAGGGCTAAATTTGCTAGATTATTTTGTCATAGAAAAGGAGAAGAGATTTAAATCTTAAATTTCAAATTTGTTTATTTTACGGTATTGGTTGATTAGGCTTTTAATTTAAATTTTAATTTAAAAAAATATGGAGATTTATGCTGTAATTCATGAAACACGGTATGAACTAGGGGTTAAACGAAAAAAAGTGAAAATTTAAATTATCTGAAGAAATCTGTGGACGCCAACTGTCCACTGAAGCACAATAAATCCAAGACCTGATGTCGCATTAGCAAGAAAAACGATGGCTCCCTTCAACGCGAGTCGCCTTTTTTACGGTTAGAAAATACTGACCTTGCCGAACATAAGCTGGGATACTGTTTTCAGCTGAGATGCGTCAATCCTATTGTCAGTCGCTGTCTATTTAATTCTAACCTACGGCCACCTCATTACAGCCCTACCCGAACAGAGAACCTATGAGCTCAAAATGCACGACTATTTTGAGACCTCACAGTATTTACGTTTCAATTATACATATCTATATTACAATTTAATAGATAAATATGGCATATCATGGCACTAATCCCATCAAAATGGTAATGCTTTTTTCTCTGTGACTTGTTATCCCTTCCGCCAGTTGCCAGCAACGTCGGCAAGTAAAGGGGTATGCAGCAGTAATTGCTTTTAGTATTTTTAAAATTTGATTTCTTAGAAAATCGGTTAATATTCATATAGACTTATTTCGCCAAATGTGAGAATTTCGTAACAATACTCAGCCAAATCAAGACTTGAGTGTAATATGAAATCGGTTTACAACCTGCTGCTCGTTTAAAATTAAGCTATTTTATCGAGAAATAGCGGCCGTGTGGGTGTTTGTAATGTTTGCTAACAATTGCAAATTAAATTAAGTTTTCTTTTGTTCGCCATCCAATAACTTCGCCCAAAGGCTTCAAAAATTAAGTGAAAACCCAATTGATGTTATGTGGACATGCCGTGTGGTTCAGCAATTTGATACGTTCTTAGACTGAAATTGACTATTATTTATAATACTTTACTTCTTACAACAAATTTCGCGAAATCAGATACTTTTCTTTAATGAAAAATATCTTCGTTTTACCTCGTCCTTACAACAAACTCAATCAAATTTCAAGTATCAATGACGTCATGAAAATCCAAATTATATGTTTTCTCTTGTTTTTACATGTTTTTCTTAAAAAAATCAGTTTCCAATCGCCACGTCATTTTTAATAATTTCACAAGGTCGTTGTGCAAGCTAAAGGGTAGTTGGAGGGAGGGTCTTGATAAATCGTTCTAAGAAAAAAACATTTGATGGAAATAGCGAAATATTCCTGGCTCTGCACACATAAATCAATGCGACACTGAGTCTTTGTCAAAAGCCCCAATACTGGAGATGGTGCACTTAATAATCAACTTGTTAGACCCTTCGTTCAGTGGATGCATAAATATTCATCTTATTGTTACATAAAGAAATTAGTTATGCAGTTTTAAGAAGCGCTGATTGCACTGACGATTCTTTTTCTTTTAAATTGATGTTCCGGTAAATCGATCGTTTCATTATTATTATTTTATATGCAAAAGCCTTTAGGGTATAAACTTCAATTCATTTAAACAAATTTTTAATTAAACGTTCATTCGAACCGTAATGTTTAGTTTGAAATATTCTTCCATTACATGAGAATTGGACACAGTCAACCGTATGCGCAAGATAACGAATAACGATAGGAGAGGGGCTACGGAGGGCAAAATCGGAGAATTGTATTGAAGCATTCCCGTGATCCCTAGTATTGACCCTGTTTCTCTTTGTATTTTTCATAAACAGTTAAGTGCCGGTTTAACATTTTTATCTGGCAGAGCGCATAAAAGTAACACGCACAAAAACCAAGGAGCGAGAATGGAAAGTAAAGCATATCTAACGAAAGATACGCAAATGTTTAAATATGCAAACAATTTAGTTATGAAAATAAAATTAAAGGGAGAGAAATGTAAACTTTGCTTAAAAACTATTTTAAGAATGAAATGAAACTACATTGGATGTGATGGCCATCCTGGCTATATTTTTGTTCTTTTCTTAAAAATTAAATTAAGAAGAAAATCAAATTAAGCAAATTGAAGTAAGAAATTTAAATTTTTTTGCCATACAATGAAAAATTTTGTATAATCTTTGTGAGCAGAAACTCAATTAAATCCCCTTTGAATAAAAATAAATGAAATTATATTTTTATTTATTTATTTTTTTCTTGAAATTTTGACAAATTTATAAAAATGGAAAATTTATTAAACTATTGCTTAGAGGATTGTGAGTTTCGTTTATATACTATCTGCCACCGAGAGTTCTGTTTTAGAAGTTTTATATAGATCGAAGATATATAGATCGAAGAGTTGATTGCAGAGAAAACTGACCTTTTAGAAAATAGTGGTTGGGATCCTTTGTTTACAGATGGTTCCATAGCTTATGCAGTAATAGATGTTACAGGGCAATTCCAAATTAATTATATTCTACATGAAAAATCGCGAACATTTACAACCGAAGGCAAAGCTAGTCTTCCGGCTACACACTTCACTCGTAAAGTTGAACTTAAAATGGTTGCCAGCTAAGATAGTTTGTCTGAAAAGAAAACTGATGAAAAGATCTACAGTGCACTACACTACACTACTCCCTTGTTAGTCCTAATCTTGTTTCACTTCTATATCCAATCAACTTCGGAAAATTCAAGGTTAAAACATTTGTAAGAATTCAATTTGGGACACATCATCCATTAGAATAGATCAATAGATCCTTAAAAAGTCTGTTTTCCCTATCTGCGATTGTCGAAAAGTTCTTACCGTCAAACATATAGTTGTGAACGCCAAAGCCTTTCTAGTACTCGAAGATTAGTTTTCGGAGCATTTTGAAAAAACCTGGAGAACTTAATAGCAACAGAATATTTGACTTTGTCCAAGCTGCTGGGTCGACTTTCTAATCTGCCTTAAAAAAAAAGAAAAGCCAGTAGTGTTCGTTTCTAGCACTCATCCTATTATTATTATTATTATATAATATATTATATATAATATATTATTATATAATAAAATTCTGAGATTAAAACCTTTAAGCGTTAACGTCGAAGGCTATCGTCTTTATTGAAAACTCCACCGCACTTGAGATTTGAACTCATGACCGTTGAGCTGTTCGTGAAGACCAACTCGACCGCCTAAGCGGAAAGTGCTCATCCTGGTATGTTAGGTGTCCTTAATATGCGGCACCTATTCGAAAAGTGAGTTGTGGTCCTTCTTCGTCCGAACCGTTTCTAGCTCTAACTACTAGCTTAACTTTGCTAAGACCGTCTTCCGTCTCACTTTTACTCCCGAGTTCAGAGCCATTTCTTCATCTAATCTTAGTCGATTAGAATTTCCCTAACCTGCATAACAACTCCACTTACGGCTTATAAGATTAACAAGACAAATGGTTCTTCTTATGTAAGTCATGTTCGTCTTCTACTAATCTTAAGCAGCCTTCTCCTCCTCGTATTATCAACTTCGCTTGAAATCAAAAGATTCTGTCCCCTTCAGATTTGCACATTCATTACGAATCATAAATTCTTCTCTATGAGTAAGCAACTAAGTGGCAATATTTCAGCAAAAGTTTACTGTTTCTCATAAATCTTCCATTTTTGGTTTAATTGCACACATTCGAATGAAATTTTCTCTTGTGTTCAATAAACAACCGGAGGTGAGAAAATGTAAATATATAAAAAAATATTATTTTGCATCTAGGAAAAGCAGCAGAGAAGCAAGCAATAATAGGTCAGGAAAGGAAGAAACAGGAACATAGCTTTACTTCCAATTTGATACTTTGTGAAAAGTTTCCCCTTTGTAACGCAACCTAATTGTTTATGCTGACTGTTTATAATGTGTCTATAGAAATGTGCCTTGCAGACTTGTACACCTTTAGAAATCAAAGAATTTGCGTTAGTTTGAAACAATTTCCTGAAAAACTCTAGCAATGAATATTTCATGTTGAAGAAATTTATTGTATCTTACAGCATTTATGATATAAGGGTATAGTAAGTTTGTGCGGGTGTATGCAACGTCGGGAAGGACTTGAGATAGACCACCTTTTATTAAACCAATCGATTCAAAATCACTTTCTAAACCGATTAACCGCTTGTATGTGCGTCGGTCTTCTTTGTTTTTCTGTATCCAGGCTACGGCCCGCAGGTTTTTAGATATTTTGGGGAAATTTGGTACGCTGAGATGTTTTTTACCAAGGGTAATAATACAGATCGGACAACTTTTTCGACCACTTCCGATATAGCGCCTTATGTGCAAAGGTCGTTGCATGAAAGTCGCGTGAAAGTTTTAGATGTAAATGTAGGAAAATAAGCTATACCTACCTAACAGCATATTGTGAGGACTAAAGTGTCTAGTTCATTTTGGTTCCGCAATTAAATTAAGTTACTTTTAGCTAAATGCCGTAAGTCCAGGATTGTTTATTATATATTTACTTAAATGAGGACAGACATGGAAAACAAGAAGGCTACTTTCAATCGATAGAACCCATAATTATGTTCGAACAGAGGCGAAATGAAGATTGTACTGCCCCTTCCGTCTGAATCCAACTGCCATATGAGTAACAACGTGAGTAGATCAAATTAGTTCATAAAGAATTGCTGCCAGGTAATAGTCCGATAGGAAAGCATTAGATTTAGATCGACCGAGACATTGCACCGTTGACAACTTGAATTGCAATTGGTTGCAGAGGAAAGACACTCCATCTTCCGAGGTCGGTCGTCGATACATTTGTAACTCAGATAATAGATATAGCTGCACATATAGAATAGTAAATTACTAATGAAACAAGTCTCGTTTATTGTAATGAAATTGAAAGTTTTGGCATAAAATCGGGACGTCTGGAGCAGACTGCTGAATCATATCCAGGGCACAGTAATATATGTTGAAAGTTCATTGATTCGACTTCGTAAAAATTGATTGCTTAACACCTGACACCGCGTTGTTTTCCATTTGCATTAGTTTAACAATCTCTTTTGTAATGTGAGCATATTTTTTCTTGTCCAGCAGCGAGTTGTAATTCACACCCACGCTTCACAATCTCAGTAGGTCGGTTAATTGTGCTTACTTTGCATTACTGCAATAAATAAGACGTCATTACTATTATTGTTAGTGCTTAAGTTTACCTTGAAATTGATGAGGCCTGCATTAAAATACCAATAACTATGGAAAGATTTTTCTCTCATTGAATGAACAATCAAAGACCTACGAGTAGTTAAAACCTTCATCCCTGCAAATTCACATTAAACGATAAAGAGGATATTACGCCGTTTGCAAAAAAAATTTGTGAGCTTTTGAATTCTTGTGCGTGTCGCACTTATACAAAAAGTGTCACACCACAATTCATTTTGACAATTACGGCGAATAACACAGCGCCCTATTCATTTTCCATAGGCATAGCCCGAGAAAGGGAGTTTAGTTTCTTTGACGATTTTCCTTACGCCTTCACTTGACTTGGTCCGCCTACCTATCTCGAATTTGTAATTTAAAATTTGGAAACCAAAAAGAGTCAGATTGTGGCATATGAGGCGAGAGCGAGATTTTTTCGTTCACACTGCGCTTTTTAAATTAAATTTCTGAGATTAAGAAGAAAAATTCCATTCACCAGTTTCTTAATTTCGTCTATGCTGTAGTTATGCGGAGTAGAGAAAGCCAAGATCTTTCACGTTAGGCGTTTCACGTAGAGAGTGCGGGAAAGCAATTTACGATAACTTTTAGATATGTAAGAAAGCCTGTAAAGACTTAAAAATATTTAAGGCATCGGAGATTTACATCTACGCCCAGTCACTTTCTGTATGGAATTGTTACTTTCATCAAATATCGAAGGAAATGTGAAATTTTCTTAATCGACTAACTAAACGCACTTAAGGAAACTGCCGAAATGGACAAAAAAAAAAAAAAAAAAAATTAACCAAACTCGAAGAAGTTAAAATATTGCTTTACTTTCGTCAACGACTCTTGGAAGTATTCCCCAAGAAAGCTCGACAAAGGTATTCATTAAGATCGTTCGCAGGTTCCGTTTACATGTGGTACGGATACGCTTACTATCAAGCAACCAACGATCATTGATAGAATAATTGACTTTTCATATATATCTTGTGTTCCATTTATTGAATAAATTTGGTACTATCATCAATTATCGCATATTGTGTTATGATTTGAATTAATTCCGGGAAAATTTACTTATTATGATTAGTGTTTGTTTCGGTTGCATATCGAATTCTAGTTTGAGTTATATTTGAATGAACTTCTGGCGAAAAATTTATTGAAATCTTTTCCAATCTTTTAATTTTTTTTCAAATTCAATTTTAGTACATGTGATATCCCATAAGTAGACCAGCCTTTAAGCAATGCAGCTATTATGCCTTGATGATTATGCCATGTTTTTACGGCCTTCTAGCGGTTTCTGTGTTTCTGTGTGAAAAAGCACATTGCATGCATGAAAGCTTCAAATATCTGTGTTTGCTTTACCTTTACTTAAAAAGCAAACAACCTCAAAAAATATAGCAACTACAGCAATTGTTACTTTCAGAGATATTGCTTATCATTATTATCCCAGCATTTACGCAGCGTAGAGCTAATAAGAAATAAACGTAAGGAATTAATGAACATATTTTTAACATTTGCATAAATGCGATGTTAAAATAAAGCGGAGTATTTTCTAAATTAAACGTAACCTCCTAAAAGTAGGCTAAATTCATTTACTTATTAACCTTAATACGCAAATAAGAGCTGAAATGTTCGGCAGGAACTAATTGACGTGAAAAATTTGCGAACTCATCGTCAAAAAACCAACATCATTATTTTCTTGATTTCAATGGTTAAATTAAACCACATGTACAACAATGCACACTAGGGGATGTACGAACATATATAATTACTTTTGTTACATAATTATAACTAAATTACAAATGAAAATTGCGCTTAACTAAGAATCCTAGTGATAATATTTCCACCTGTGCTAAATTGTTCCTATCTTCTTCTTTTTAGTTTTCTTTTTTTTTTTTAAGCCTGAAAATATATAATTAGACACTTAATTATAATATTTGCTATAGTACGAGTTTAGAAAAGAGAAGAAGAATACAAGGGAGTGAAAATTAAACCTAAAAGCTGTTTATAATGATGATGTGTTAACCACGTTACTCTCTCCCCATCTCTTATGTTGACATTTTTTTCATCAGTGGCGTCATCAAAATCAACATTCTCATCACCATTGTTTGTAATCGTCATCATTATCATCATTCATAATTATCATTATTGTCACGGTATCATTCGCTTTCACTACGGAGTGGTGTGTGCATCAGCCTGCGTAAGTGGAGCACAATCATAGTAATTGTCTTCGCCGGTTGCTTTAGCATCGTTTCTAATTTCTACGTATTTATACATTTATGCGTCTACTTGTGTGTCTATGCATGCCCGCGCGCTCTGCTCCTTTTGTATGTAACTTTCGCAGAAACTTTATCATCGCCGACAAGGTTTACCAATTAAATATTTTCATACTTCTCGTCATGTTTTTTTTTTTTCATTTTTCGATTTTTCCCATTCATAACAGCCATCGCTAATGTTAGTTAGTATGTCGACCCTGAGTACGAAATAGAGATTGTTGATTTAAAACTTTGATTATGTGTATGTTTAATTTACTAACAGAGAGAGAGAAGGGACACGTATGCACATTCACTTCAAAGCTGCACATCATGTGTATAAACTTGTATATAATTTATGTAGCGTGATTAACTGTTTATTTTGTTGTTACCATAGAGTTAATGGTATGCTCTCATCCTTCACTTCAAGGTAAAAAGCTTTCAAACTTAATTTTCTAATACCTTGGAACTACTCAGGCACAGGCAATGATTTTCTAAAATGTTGTCTTTTTGTTATGGAAATAATAGCGAGAGAGGATATAAAAATTTCCAAAAATTCTTTGAAATCAAATTTTAACTAAATTAAGTCATTAAATGATTATATAAATACATACAAACAAGTGGAAGCACTGCACGTCCCAAATTAAATTCCCTACATCATGCCAAAGTTATTCACATGACGACTTTTCAATATAAGACGTTACATAGGCAGAAATCGAAAAAGTGGTCCGATCCGAATAATTTTCAATGACGTTCGTCCTTAAGTTAAAACATGTCGGTGTAACGCATTTTGTCAGAACATCTCAAAAAATTGTGATCCGTAAGTTGAACGCTAGAATAGAGGAGGGACAGACGGGCAGACAACCTTATAAGGTCTATCCCAAGTCCTTCTGCGTATTACCGACATCCACACCAACTGAAGATACTTTTGTACTGCACGTGATGTGGGAGATAAAAACAAGTGTGACATTTTTGTGTAGCAATCAACTATAAAATGAAATAAATTTCTGAAACTGTATACACAGATATCAAATTTAGAAAGGTTAGCAAGGCTGTTATAAAAGCTAATTCAGTTGAATGCTTCGGAGAACTGCTAACGACAACGATATAAACTTAAATGTGTAAACTTTATTTGGGGCACTAGTTACCAGCATTAGACATTAAAGTTAACGGCATAGCAGAATTATTGCTAGGTTGTTATTGTGCTTATTATTATACCCTACAACATTTGCAGTACAAACTGTACTAAGTTTGTGCGGATGTGTTTTGATCCACGGGCGATTGCTATTGGAAATAGTTCTGATCGGTCCACTTTTCCAATTACTTTTCATTTTTGGAAAAGTATTGCAATCTTTAAACTTTTTCGAAAAAACTCGCTCTAAATTGATATAAAAAATTTGGTTCCATTGGGGCAGTTTTTTTTAACTCTCTCTCATACAACTATTCCAATGAAAACTGCATTTTTATAAAGTAAACAGAAAATTTGTCCGTGGTAGTAATTTCGCAGAAAAATTAATTGGACCAGGTTTGAAGCATAAGGATCTGTTTCTTCGGTCAATAAGCCCTTCGGAAAAAGGTTTAATTTTAAAGTTTTATTATGAAAACATTGGCCCACAGTAACAATTTAATAAAAAAATTAACGATAGGGAATTTGGATTTAATAGAGCTATTTTTCGGACCCTGCATTTAGGTATTATCATGGAAAGCAAGCCTTTACAGGGAGAGGAAGTATAATTTCTAGTTTTTTATGACGGAAACTGAAAATTAATACAATTTTCAGGAAGCAAAATAAGTTTGCAAGATTTGAATCGCATCATGTGATGTTTCGAGCATCCTCCAATACGCGGCCTTTCAGGAAAGGTATGCTTTTTCATTAAAATAATGTGGAAATTTTGTCCTATTATTTCCAAAACGAGTGATTCGCTGTATTAGGCAAAGTGGTGTTGTGTATTTAATGGTCGTCCCTGCCTGGCCATAATGTCCCTACATGTTTCTTTCCTTAAAGTATTTCTTCTGGTATTAAGTTTAGTAAAAACAAAAAGAAGAAAAGCATTCTCTTTACTGCCTGGTTTTTTGTATTAATAAAGTAAACTATGGTTTATTCTTAGGCAAGACTTACACCGCTTGCTTCTTTACTTTGAAATCACAACAAGACCCGCCTCTGTTTCATAAAATTTTATGCAATTTACAAATCATTTAGGCTTTTATCACATGACAGCCACAACTTAACATTACTAAACAAATTGCAATTGAGTCCCTTTTAAAGGTTAAAGCTTCATTCAATTTCCAAATAGAGTCAATTAATAAGATATATTTAAAAATCATTTAAATAAAATATTAATACATAACCGAGATTTGAAAAATGTTGTTCTTTTTATAAAAAAGTTTTCATTTTTATTTCATTTAACTAATTCGGAATGCAATGCTTAAGAGCAATCTTTTCAAGTAATTTGATTTCGGATTTTTTATTGCTTCTTTCTTTAGCAATTAAAGCGATTTAACTAACCAAATTTCCTGATAAAACCAACCGCAGTTCTATTCGTTTTCATTAAATGTACACAAGTTGTGCATATTTGCACATTGGTATGTTTGCGATGTCGAACTAGTATTGTAACAATTCATGTGACATTTTTAATTACGAAACTTTTTCTTGAGGTCCTTCATTCGATGTGTGGCTGAGTATTTCCTATTCACTAACGAAGAGTGTATTAACTTTGTCAGACACTATATCTGATGCTCACAATAAAGGTTCCGAACTAATTAGAGTAGTACAGAGAAAAGTAACGGTTTGAATGAAGCGATTCAGAGAATACTATAAAGGAGAGTTTCCTTATAGAAATCAAACAGAATGGGTTCGTAAATTCGTTCAGTTAGTGAACGAAGAAGGTTTGGAGAAGAATTTGCAACTCAGCAGAAAATTCATATACTCGAGTGGGCTGCAATTCCCATAATTTATCGATTAAGCAGAGGTCATTCGACTTTCGAAATTTGTTCGAATTTGTTCTTCCTAAGCAGTCACATAGAGTGAGTCTGACCTGTTAGTGGCATAAGTCTTCTTTATTTGTTGTGATTTTTTTGTTTCTCATTTCAAGTTAAAAGAAGAATTTGTGTCAAAACACTCTTATTAAATTGTATCAAAGCATAGACATGCTGAAACCTTTACTTCTTCCACTATGTACATAACTAGTCCCTTAAAAGTTCTTTATCTTGAGAACTGAATAATTATTGCTAAAGAAGAGTTCTCAGTTTACTATCTACCTGGTGATGAATGTTTCTCTGGGATGCCTAAGAGCAGTGTCGGGACAATTACTTTTTGTCGTATGAAACTTTCTCTGCTATGCGGGCCGTCAAGCTGCTCTTCCTATGCAGTCAGTTCTGATAATACTACTACAGTAGCGGGTAGAAGAAAGTTTTCTCCTAATAACTATGATCAATTTCCCTTCATATTATCTGCAGGATAATGTGCCTAGCTGCTGGCTGCAGTATATCGGCAAATATTGTGGTGGCTGTGGTTATCTTGAAGTTTCGGAGTGACGTTAAACAATGGAGTGCTAAATAGGCCTGTACGCCTCGCCAAAGTTGCGAGAACAATGACTTATACCCATCTGTTTCTCACCGTGGTACGTCAGGAGTACTAGGGTCGCCTTCTATCTACCTGGATTGCCATACTTTTTATGGACGGCCAGTTATCGCAGGTATCCGCGTAAAATCTTCAATACCTATGTATAAGGTAATGATTGGTTACTTCGAAACAATTCTTTTTATAATGATCAATTTTAAACGGAAGAGACCGTAGACATTGTTTGCCCGCACTTTTGCTATGGTTATGTTTTTAGTTTATTTTATGCCTAGGATTCAGGAATATATTCCGACATTGTGACTGGGCAGTAACCATAAGCGATAAAGGCCTTCTCACTTGTTACAATGTTGGTAATGCGGAGGTGTAGTTACAATAAATCACCTCAGTATCAGTTTTGGGATAAAACATGTCTGCTAAGTCGCGTTAAGCACAAATAGAAAGATGACTTGCAACGTCTCTATGGTGTGGTTCACAATACCGGTGTCACAGATCGTAAAAATTATCCTTGGATATCAAAGAGTAAATATTTGATTTTTCGAATTTTTTCTCCGAACAAGTTTCCGTTTCTAAATTATACATGTTAGGCTCTATTGCTTGTGGGTAGTTTTCGATGTGACTCTTCTTTTTAAAGCTTAAGACTGTGAATCCTTTCTTGCCATTTCTTAACTTTATAATCACATTTGCAACTTCTTGCGAGATTGTCTTGGGCTTTTGTATATTTTGCGACATTTTAAGGAAAAGAAATAAAAAAATTATCTTTAATTGATGAATTATCATTTAATGTCCGAGAACAAGCGCAAACCCCAAGTACCGTTAACTGAAGAAGTTCTTTTTCGACCTTTTCAGTGATGCTATATGCGGACTTTATTGTGTTTTTTATGGGATTAAAGTATATGGGGATAAAGTATATATTTATAACTTTGTCTTAAGTAAAAAGAAAAGGCTTGAAGTTTTATTTAATATAGATTTTTGTTTCTTATGAAATGTATTTCTTGAGGCTCAACTTATAAATGCAGTTTTTAAACAGAGAAACCTCAATTCTCGATATGGTACATGTACAGTGTAAGCAACGGTTTATTTGTCCAATTTATCGATAAATTTTATAACCCCAGGAACTTTATACGAGCAATTAGATTTTATAAAAAATTCATAAAGAATGGTGCAGCAAACTGGAGAGCGAAAGTTCGTATAGAGGATTAAGAGCCTGATGTGCAAAAGTCTTAAGTCAAAGTTCGCTCTTAACTTACCATGCGATTATCCACAAATCTGATAGATGGAAAATTTTTATCCTCCCCTTACCTTTCAGATAAATAAATTATAGGTACCGCATGATTCGGTGTAAACTGTATTTTAATTTCCCCTTTTTTTGCCTCAGTTTTCTTTCAATTCATTCTTTGTTTTTTTTTTGTTGTTTTTTAAAAAGAGTTTGATTTTTTGACATATTTTTGTGCGACAACTATGAGTTTGACCAGTTCGTTACGTTGAGGCTTTGTTCTTTTATATATTTGTCTCCATCGACATGTGTTTTCAATGCACTCTAGGGACAGACTATGCAACCGCAAAAGGATTGTTTTTTACGTATGGATGATGGCACAATTTTTTGCCGGTACATAAATGGACATATATGAGCAATACTGGTCACATAGGAAAATGCTTACTGTGGAAAATCGAATAGTAACAAATTGTCAGGCTTTTAGCGTGTTTAGAGTTGTTAAGATGACCTAAAAACATCTACAACGCACTTTTGCCACATTTTTTAAACAAATTGCTTTTTATCGATTGCCATCTTTCGTTATTTTGCAAAATGTTTAAACTTAAGTGTACACATCTCCAATATATATGTATTGAAGCCTTAAAAATTCTGTTGGTGTTTCATTTACTTTTTCATTTCAAATAGATTTTGTTTCGGTTTTAATTCAACATAGTCAAGGATTATTAGAGATAACAGGAAATATATTGCAGTCTACCTATGCGTACGCATCGAGCGTATGTGCGGTTTTTTTCCCTCCTTCTCTCGCTCTGTCACTCGCCACTCTCTCTCTCTCTATCTCTCTGTCTTCTCTTCCTCTCTCTCTCTCTCTCGGTGTTATCTCATTATTTAATAGCACTTAATGGAAATAATATTTAATGCCAAACACACATTCATTGCGTTATTAGGCACATAATAATATCTGATATAAATTATTCTATATGTACGCGGTATGTGGGCATTAATGCGTGCACATGCATTTGTATATGCAGATTACAAACAAATAAGTGTCCGCAGATTTCTCTCCATCTAATAACCGCTAAATAAACACTTTACAAATAATTTGCATTTAAATTTGACAAATTATGAAATGTTGTGCATCGTAAATTAGAAATTATTAAACTTTAATAAGTATTGATGGGGTTTTTTGGTTTCGCTTACATTTATTTATATGCATATTATTTATGTATGTATATATGTTAAAAATAATGCCTAAAAATTACAATTTATGAAAACTCTAATATATAAGTTGCATTTCGACCAGGTTTAAAAAAAAAAACGGAATGTGAAAAATATCAAGAAGACCACACACAAATCGCGGTCACTTTTGCCCAATCTTTATTTATACCGTAATTATGCATTTTCCATACCATATACCATAATGCCATGCCACACAATATACGATAATTATAACTTTCGCACTTCGAGGTTATTGACTTAGAAAAGCGAATGTTTACAAGTATATAGGGTAGGAGCACGTCTGAATCCTGCCGCAGACGTGCCTAAGTTTTATTTTTTTTTTTTTCTCTCCAAATCTTCTCTTTTTTCTTTTCCTTTTTTTTGCTTTCCTTATTTGTTCTTTTCATTTTCTTCGTTTTCTTCTCCGTCTCGTCTTTTCTGTTCTATTCGTCTCCTTTCTTTCCTTCTCTGCTTGCTCTCGTTCTCCTCCTCTCTTCCACTCTTTTCTCGTCACTTTTTCTTCACTTTTTTTCCCTTCTCCTCCCCTTCACTTATTGTTTTTCTTTTCTTTCATTATACTCTCTTTCCATTTCTATTTTTCAGGGTTTTTTCTTTTCCTTTCTCCTATTTGCCCGCGCGTAATTCTTTTTCATCGTGTCCTATCTTGTCCTCTCTCATATGTTGCTGCCATACCTTCACTACTCCCCTTCGCTTTTCTCATTCCTTTCCGTGTCCTTTCTTATTCACCCTTTCTATTACCTTCTCCTTAATTTCTTTCGGAATTTTTTCCTTCGCCATTAACCCCGAAGTTATACAAATTTGAAAACTAATCTGAAGAATCGACTGGAATACCTTTACCTTTACCTCACTCCTGAACCAACTGAAACACTTTTCGTTTTGTACGAGTTTTTGTGAAGACTTACGAGCGAACAATACTAACTAACATTGAGGCAATACTAAAATATCCCTATTAAGGTTTTAGTAGAACATGCATAACTAATGCGTAACTACATAAATATTTCGATCGAATGAAAAGTTTGCATTTACTTAAAACAAAAAAAAAAAAAAAAAGTGATTTCTAAGACCTTTTGTTGTTTAGTGATGAGAATATTGGACACATACCTTTACGTAAATTGTTAACAACAAATTAGATAACAGACGAATCAACACTGAGCTATGGAGTCAATTTTCATTAAGTTTGTTCTTTTTGTTGACGATAAAAAAAAATATGTTGGTTATATCGGTAACCGCAAAAATACCCAACCGTGCGGAATTTAATCAATTCAATATTAACTAAAAAAAAGAAAAAGAAAGAAAAAAGACAACGTAACAATTTATAAAAATAGAAAAAGAGACCGTCAACATGTAAGCCACTGATGACAGCTGCCAGTCATTTTACATATAAAAATATTTTGCAAAAATGTTGTTGACAATACATTGCGCGTTACATTGTTATCAAAGGCAACAGCTTGTTGTTGAGAAACAGGTACAGAAGTAGTTACGTAAGTTATAATGAAATTTCACTGTTAACTTTAGAAAATTCATTCTAAATATAAATTTAAAAATGTTTATTTTTTTCCAATTTTTTTTTTTTTAATTTGCACTACAAATTTTGTGTACATTCTTTCATTAAAAGAGCAGAAATTCCCTAATAACATAGAATGCGGAATATATGTGTTCGCGATGCCCTCTTATATAACACTTCTTTTATAAGAGGTAGGTTTTAATTAGGGCAGTTTTATTAGGTTAATTCAGGTAAGGTCGGTTAGGAACACAAATCATTTGTGGCATAGTTTTTGCGCGCAAATATAATAGGATTGTATGACGCACTTACAGGTGTAATGATTGGAACAAAAGTGCTACAAACGGCCTTATGGCGTTGAACAAAAACATATTGGAACAGTTAGAGGAAGCGAAAAGGCTATACTTCTCTCTGGATCAACAACAAACGAAAGACATATATTCAGACATGTAACAGCACGCGAGGAAATTCACTTTTATGTAAGACTCGTTCACAGTATGACGTAAACTGAGAACAACCCGGTTCTTAAAAACTACAACAACAAAACTTTGCATATTATATTCTAGGATAAACAGGTGGAAGGTACAGAAGATTCGGCCACAGCCAAATATAATTTTTTTTTCATCCTTATAATATACATCACGAGTTGCATAGCCAGTTGTAGAGTGTAGTTGCCGACTAATAAAAACGTACTTCTTGATGTGCAGACGAATTTAGCTATTCGGAGCCATTGGTAATTTATGGCTCAATATTAACCATGGAAATGATTAATCGTTTCTGCCGTGCTGACAGTTGCAGGATATCCAGAATATAGTTCATTATTGATCTTTTTTTGAGCGACCCTTTTTTTTGTTTTTGCGTATGAGGGAAATTTGGCCTCTAAGCATAAGTTTTCTTCAACTTGAACACTTGCTAAAGAACGTAAAAACAGTACTCCGTTTTCAAGCTTGCATGTTTTTTTTTCGTTGGTTAAGAAAATTTTTAAATAAGAAGCGTAAGTTTAACGTAACTAAATGTCGGAACTAACCTATTTTATGGGTCAATTTGGATTTTTACGGCGCATTCATACGAAGCACGCAAGCTTCCTGAGAACGATCTATTTTTGCTATCAAAAAAGTCCTTCTTTTACCATATTTAAAACTTTTTGTCGGATCTAGTATGTAACTTACAACAGGTGCGAAGGTAGCCAGCATTGTGTGCCTTTTTGTTTTGTGCAAAAACTACGCTACTTTGAAATTACTTTGTTTATTTGCTAAGATATTTTTGACAATTGAAGAATGAAAATGGAGCTAAAAATTGAACAAAAATTGAAAATATAAGAATGAACTCATCCGTTATGGTATAAAGAAAATGTATGGTCAATCAACTGTAGTTGAGTTGATGAATTCTAGAAGAAGATGCATATATATATATATTTGCATATATACTGTTGAGATATAACATGAAGTGTACGTATATAGTTGGGAAGAAAATTACAATATACGAAGTATGCAGCTTTCTGATATATCTTAAAGGATGCTCTAAAGATTATCAGAAAATTTCATTGTGAATTTCTGTATTTGTAATCGCCAAAATTTCTGCTCTGTAGCACAACCCATACATATAAGATATTACATTAATTATAAACAATTAAGAACAGCATAGTAGGACGCGGATCACCGTTAAACGCCCTACGTTATTTCGCTGACTACGAATCATATAACGATCTTTCAAAGTAATGTATTATATGATAAGTGGTCGAAGAAGTGGCCCAACTCGAACGATAGGCAATAGCGTTGAACACAAGAAAATAATATGGACAGACGGACAGACAAGCTAATAAAAGATGGGTTTACCTAAATTTCTTCTGGACATTGCATAAATCCGCATAAACTTAATATACCCTATGTGGTGTAGGGCATAAAAATTTTTGAAAAATAATGCCATCCCAAATTTCAATATATGTTAAACAGTTAACTATGCATGGAGAACAATATTTTATGAAAAAAATCGAAAATTTTGTATTATGACAAATATATACGTCATGATCCGTTCACCCGCCCTTGTCGGATTTCCTTATAAAATTGTATCAATATGAATATGTGTTTGTCATAATAATTTATATGAGAATGTGTGTATGTGATTTTATGAAGTTATTTCGTTACAATCTAATTCCGTTTTACATGCATTCTATGTATGGCGAGTATATTCGTCATCGCTAAACGACGCAATTTAAATGCACATTGTCCAAAAAGGTCGATAGCTTTAATTGGTGAAAGTACATATGACAAGTTTTGACGCAATTCGTATTATGTGGCTATTTGTACACGCAACCCTGGCAAAAATTTGAATTTCAATTTCCTTTCAATTATGAGATCATCCGCTAAACAAATAAAGCTGTTGCAAGTTAATCTGCTTACTGCTTTTTTTGAAGCGGTTGTAACGTCGACGGATAGAGTATAATTCATATTACGCAGTTGATATCATAATTTAAATGAAAGAAAGTAAAGAGTGTGAGCAGGAGGCGCTGAGTAGGCAAAGTATTGCGACTAATAACTCAACGGCTGCGGGTTCAAGTATCCAGGGCGGTGCAGTTTTCAATGCAGCATATGATCTTGGTTTGCAAATTTATTTACAAAATATATAAATAATACGAATTGAAGATAAATGCGTTCCATGTGTGTGCAGTACACTTTTATACGTTCATCCGAACCATTACAATCTTATCTAACGTATTAAAAAATTCGAGTTTAATAAAACTACTATTTGCAATTTAAAAAACGCATAAAATTAAGCGCTAAGTTCCATACATTCGAACTTCGATAACTTACATCGCGGAGAAAATGTACACTTCGCCCTTCTCTTAAATTTTCGATCATCAACTAGCGATTCACACAGCAGTGTTCTTCACACCCCTCATTTTACGTTAGCGTTATCAACAATAGTCTGCAAAGGCTTCTCAACCTTCATGCGAACGGCGGCTAGAACAACGGTACATAATACCAACATGGCAATGCGCTATCCAAATAAATAAACTTACCATGTTCTGCATACAAGTGCCAAGTTTGGCATTACTGACGTTACAATTGGTCACTGCTAATGCGGATGACTTGAACCGGGCAATGTAGTTTGGCAGCGATTCCAAAGTCATTGTAATGATAGAAATGCAAATGAAGGCAAAGGGCAATGAAGTTAGAAAGGCAAGATGGGCCAAATTTATCGGCCTGTGTAGCCAAGTAGGTACGAACCGCGATCACCACTTTCATGTGCGGCAGGCATTTCTTGGGTCGTACTTAGAGTGAGTGCTCAGTCAGTAAAGGCAAACCACTTATCGATTGAGCACACGCCCACTAGAAGCCTCTCTATTTCTTTCTATTTCCTCTCTTCTTATTTATATTAAAAAAAAAAGAGAAGAAATTTTGCATTAACCATTCGGCACAGGTTATTTCTTTTCATCCATTGATAATCCGATGACATTTATTGTGACCAGCGGCCATTTCGCACGGCAGTTATAATTGTGTATAACCAGTTAGATGCACAAAAATGCACAAAAATGGATCATTTTAGGAGGCTTTTTACTTTTTTCATTACGCAGGCTGCCCGATAACTTTATTTTGCTTTCCAATAATCATATCAGTCAATCGTTTTAAAGGTTTCATAACATTTTACTTAAATAAAGTTCAATTTTCTTCTATACCACAAACTATTTTATGCTGAATATTCAAAATTTCCAATTTTCATTGCATGCTTAAAATTAAAGGTTCCAACACTTCTTCTATTATATTTAATGCAATTTGAGCAAAGTCATGGTTTTTTTCTGCTTCGAAACCCCATATAAGTCCTAAAATAAGCAATTTCGTGTAAATTATTATGTTGAATATAAAATTCACACTAATCAAAACGTAATAATTGCTTTTTAAAAAAATTAAAAAAAAATCCTTAATAATGATATTTAAGAGTTGCTTAAGAATAACAGTTTTTGCTTGCATACATACGTGAGAGAAATTTTACATTTAATTATTGTTGAATAAGATATCAAAGGAGCTACTATGCAACGTTGAATGTTGTTATGTTATTGTTTTTTATGGCTTAAAAAATTTTTAAAAATATTTCTTTCATATTTTCCTCTTCAAAACTTTTGAATTACTTGCACACTTACCGCATACGGGGTTTTCATCTGCTTGCATATATATATATATATATATGCTTTTGCTTTTCAAGCAGATGAATTCGTTTCTCTTAAATCTTTTGCTAAGAAATTCATTTCATTTGTTGTACATAAAATTTAATTAAATGTGTGTAAACTTTTTAAACAAATATTTTCATATAATTTCTTAAGAAAACATATTTGAATCCATTAAATGTAGTCAGAAATTGTCGGAATATTTAAACGAATTAAGTTAAAACATTTAAGAGAAAAATAATTTATGCTTTCACATGTTATAACACTTTGTCTCTTTCTCCCAAGAACGCATGAAAATTTTATTGCTCATCTGTAATCTATTTATACTGTGCGTCGCTTTTGCTACTTCTGGTATATACTTTGATAGACCATCACCACACCAAAAAATGTGCAATAAGTTTGCTAAGATGAATTATACAAAAAAAAAAAAAA
>CCAG010011490.1:0-29266 GCA_001077435.1 Glossina morsitans morsitans | reverse complement strand
AAACAAAAGGACAAGAAAGAGAAAGAAAGGAAAAGAAAATAAGAATAAAGTAGGTATAGAAAAGGAAAGGAAAGGCAAGAAAAGAAGAGAAAAAAAAGAAGCGAAAGGAAAGCACATGAAAAGAAAACACAAGGAAAACAAAGACGGAGAAATGAATAGCAAAATGTCCATCATATAATAATAATAAAACTTCCCGTACATTCGTTTGCTGTTTTTAATGTGCGAAAGGAGCGCATTCTCTATTTGTTCGAGACCAATCAAATCGGCACTTATTATGCCTAAATTACCTAAGAGAATGCTATTTTAAACTCCCAATTTTCCCGCAAGTGGGAGGTTCCAATGACTTCGGCTGTTTTTTTTAAGTTTTTTTGAATTTCATTACAAGTACGTGTCCGTTAGTGGAAAGTCCATAAGAATAATAAGAAAGATAGCTTTCTTACTTAATACCATGTATTATTTTCGAATCGTTGCCGTTTCCAATCGGTCGTTTCCTATTTTTGAACGAGGTCTGACCTCCCTGCACTTAACGCTAAGTTACATAGTTAATTAAAGCTTAATTTTTCGTATTAATGATATATAATGATAAATAGTATATTAAATTATAGTTACGGGACTAAACTGAGGGACAGCGTTAGTTCTCACATCTTATGTTGCGACAACTGTTATGATTGCTTTTCACGTTTCAACTTGTCACAATCCGGCGCTTAGGCATAAGAAAAAGGAATGGCAAGTAAAGTTGATATCTAGTAAGCAAAACCTGGAAACGAGTGTCTGATGCTCTATCGAAATTCATAGATGTATTTATTGTTCAATCTGCATACACTTCAACGGCGTTCGTAAATCAAGTAAAGCTTTTTATTGAAAAAGGATCGCAATGCCCATTTGCGGACTATCTTGATAAACCCACCATGGTTCGACTTGTAACTCTGTTGCTAGGTGTACAATCATTCATTCATAGTGTTATCCAATGGTGAAATATATATTTTTCCTATCATTCTGGATTTTTCTGGATTATGTTCTGGATTATGGGTAAACCGTTTCTTCTTTGAAACAAAGCATTCCTCGGCCAATATATCCGTTTTAGTTAAGAGCGAAGAGAATAAGAGAGAAGAAAATATTAAACGAGATCTAAAGATATGGTTAACTTTGGAACCAGCGTTGGCTTTCCTGTTCAGTTAATTTGGAGGCGGATTTGAAAGATATCTGCGATATATAAGTTTCGACTAATCCTGTGTTACGAAACTGCCGAGCTATTGTCAATGAGGTTGGATGAGATGATGATCCTTGACGGACTTTATATATTATCTTCCCTTCAACAAACTTAACAAAATAAATAATCAGGTATTACGCTTCTATATCCGAGCAAGTTGAAAAGATTTTTTTAATATATTTTCTAGAAGAAAGAATAGCGCTACCGATTTGAACATTTCAAATGTTTAAGAAAATTTCAAATTTCAAATGCTTAAGAAAAATACAAAGAGTTACGCGTTTTTTCATCTGGAGTCATCCGTATGCAATATTTGTGCCATACCGCATAGTCAAGTAGCTAAGCAGCGTGACTATCAAGTCGTGATATCTGCACTCAATCCGGACGACGGTAGAACGTACTTCAATTACGGGTGCGATATAGTCGCAGCTTTAATGAGTGCCCCTGTGCAAAGAGGGCACGCGCCTCCCAGGCTGCAGACCACTGTCTATCTCTCTAGTCACCATTTCTCTCTAACTATCACCGCGTTGTACCTATATGGGGCATTGCCTGAGTCATATTCCCCTCCTCCTCCATTTGTTCACATTTAAATAAAAAAAAAAATATAATAATAGTGATAATAAAAATAATAATTTTTTATTAGATTTAATAACTTATTTATTACTAATTGTTAATTTTCAATATACATTTGATATTGATGTAAAAAAAAAACAAAAAACAAATTGATATTAATAATAAACAATGAAATTGAAAGAAGGAAAAGTAATTGAATTGAACGGTGATCTGCAACTTTTAAAATTTAAAAATAATAATTAATTCCTTTTAATTCAATTTCTGGTTGATTACTGAAGAAAATTTCTTTTATGTAGACTTTTTTAATGTTGCACGTATTGCAAGGGGTATGAGATGAAATGGCAAACTTTACAACTGAGTTTGGAGAGATATTCTTTGTGTGTGTATTCGAAAAAGGGAGAGTGAGAAAGAGAACGCGAACGAGAGTAAGAGAGTTTATAGTCAAACAAATGTGTGCATGTGTGTGCAACAAAAATTTAGATAGAAAAACAATTAGCGGCAAAAACAAGTAAAGTATGCAACAGCCGGTCAACCATACGAGTTAAATCAAGTTGAAAAATACTCTCTTATGGAGTATGAAATTTTCACAACAACAACAATTTTCCTTATAGAAGCATACGCAAGGAAGGAGAAAACGAAACGAAAAAGAAAAAATACAAAAAGTCCGGTATGACTCTTGCGAAAACCGTGTTGTATGCCGTTTGAGGCGAATTCAAAAAATATTTTCCAATTCGCTGTAATTGTTTTTCCCGAATATAAAAGTGTCACAACAATAACAATAAAACAAAGGAAAAGAAAATAATGCTTGGAGAGTCAAAGAGCGGCGCACATTTTTGATATCTAAAGGAATTTGTATTTGTATGGATGAATGTCTACATGTTTGGGGCATTTGCTACGTAAATGGTTTATGAGCACATTGTATGGAGATGCTGATGCTGCTGCTGTTATTGCTGCCACTAGCAGACCAGATTTCAGTTCAGTTGGCTTACAAACGTTAACACAGTTAAGTAAAAATCACAGCCGAGAGAGAGAAAGCGCGTTTTTTTTTCATCATTTCTTAATGAATATAAAGTAGAAAAATATTTGTGAAAATCTTAGAAACGGAATTTCTTTTTTTTTTATTTTCATATGTGGAAAAACTATAGTTATATTAACATAAGAATTTTTACAAAATTTTTATAACATTGTTTTCATCTAATTCAAAAAATTAAAACAAAAAGTAAAAGAAAAATCATATAAAATTTATTTAAGAAAAAACCTAACAAAAAAAAAAAAAGAAAAATAATAAGAAATTATGTTAACCACAAACAAAGGTAATTTTTAAAAATCTGATGTGTTGATGGGTGTGTGGGTATGTGTGTATGTGTATGTGTGTGTGTGTGTGTGTGGATGTGTGTGTGTATGTGCCTCATAAGTGAGTGTGACTGGAACAATGTCACTATATATTGTGTATGTACGCAGTTACATATAAGCTTACGAACAAAAAAAAGAAGAAAAAAACAAAAAAAAAAAAGAAAAACAAACGTAAAGGCTCGAGTATCTAAATAAGGAAAAATGTATATCTGTTTCAAGTAGATGTAAAGTGTTAAAGATTATCATCACCTACATTTTCATTTAATATCGCAAAAAGAGAAGACAGACAGACAGACAACATCGACAACAGTAACAAACAGCGCAAAAAAGAACAAAATGTAGCTTATTATGTCAAAATACAAATCGATTTTTTTTATTTAATTTTTTCTTTTTCTTTTTGTTGTTTTTCTTTTATTAACTGCTCCGGTTGCCTTAAAATCGGGTTATCACAGTTTTTCCTCTAGTTGTGTTGGCTTACGTATTCACATATTTACTTATATAAATATATATACATATACATATATATATATATATATGTATATATAAATATGTATATATATATGTATATATATATATATATATATTTATATATATTTATATATATATATATATATATATATACGTCTGTACAATTTGAGGTTTATAAACACTGCTAGTAATTGCTGGTGTTGCTGCCGTTGTCGAGATGCAGATGCTTATGCTGTTTGTTGTTTGTTGCCTGCCTTTAAATGCTGACACTTCATTAATCGTAACTCAGTGGGTGAGAGATGTTTGATTTCTGTTTGCGTGTTAGTATATATATATATATATATATATATATATATATATTTACGTAAATATGTACACATATACATAGGCACGCAAGTACATGTTTGTGCAAATATTAATAAGCGCAATAACGTACTGGGAGCAGCGTAAAGTTGCGTCTGCTTATTTACTCATATAAATGGAAAATTATTCGTGAGTTTATAAATACTTTTTCTTTGCCTCATAATTTTCATTGATCTGGAGATACGTGTACGTATGAGGGAATATAAAATACGCACGAAAAACATATACGCATGAAAGCACATACGCATGAATGCCATGTACGCATGCATGTAAATGCAAATTTTCTATAAATGTGTATGCATATGTGTATACATATATACATATTCATACATAAGTACACAGTGCAATACTACACTGACTGTTTGTGTGTATATATGCACTGAATTAATGAATGCATACGTTTTATGGAATTTGTCAAAAAAATGCTGTCATTTACGCGAAAAGAAATATTTACTTATGTTAAATTTGATCCGAATATTACGAAGTATTACAAAGTTAAGCGTCAGTATGTGAAAGCTTTGTTGGGGCTTAGTCATAATTTTGGTAGTTATTGGCAAAGAGTCGTTTTGTATATTCTTCAATAACTTCCGTTATGAGGACCGCAACGGCGTAAGTTAAGCGGTAAATATATTGCGCGGGCTGAAAACGAAACGAGCCACATCGATCTATTAAAACTTTTCAAAGACCATGAGAGAAAGAGACACAGACAGGAAGGAAGAGAAAAAGAAAGAAAGAAAGAGATAGAGAGAGAGAGAGATGAAGGCATAGTGAAATTATCGGCAAAGTTAGCTAATACGAGAGAATTAATCTAAAAACTTAAGCGGAAGTATTAATCTTGTAGAATATATATCAATAGACGACTTCTGTATATATCGGTATCTTTGGGAATAATTTGAAACGATTTTCAGCCAATGGCGTAACTAGAACCATGCGCTCCATCTTGGTCTAATAGAATTTGTTTGTGTGTATATGCAATATTTATTAATCGACATAATTATATCAGTCCAGTTACCTTCTTTGTCTCGAAACAGTTCAAAGAAAAAAGTCTAGGTTCTGAAGTTAAACCTTCCAGTTTAGTAACTTCGTTTTTCTTCGCTTCGCTAAAAGCGATTGCTAAGGGACTCATACAGTTCACAAGCGTTACAGGCACTGTGCCTTTGTTATTGAAGTAAAACTTAATTCAAAAATGAAAAAAATGTAATAAACATTAAATTAGTAAAACAAAATTATAATTAATAAAATAAAAAAAATTAAAATTAGTAATAATTAGTTATAAAAAAAAGTAAAAAACCGAAGTAAATGATATAGAAATTATAAAATAAAAAAAATTAATTTTGAGAAAATAAAAAAATTAAAGTAATTAAAGTGAGAATTATAATATGCAAACAATAAAATCAATAAAGTAAAAAATATAACAAAAAGAAAAAAAGAAAATAAAATTGATATTAACTAAAAAAAATTTATAATATAAATAAAGAAAATTAATATTAATAAAATAATGAAAAAAAACTAATAAATTAGCAAAAGAAAATTAAAGCAAATTAAATAAAAATTATTGCATAAAAAAAAACAAACTAAGCAAAATTGAAATTAATAAAATAATAAAATTACAGTAAATAAACTAGGAATTATATAACAAAAACAATTAAGGTCAATAAAATTAAATTTATAAATTAAGCAAAGTTAAGGCAAATGAAATAAAAATTATATATATGGAATTAAAAAACTAAAAATATTAAAGCAATGTAGTAAAATTTGCATAAAACATAAATGTTAAATAATTGTAAAATGAAAAATTATTTTATAATTAATAAAATAACAAAATTAAAGTAAATAAAATAAGAATTATAGAACAGAAAAAATTAAGTCAATAAAATAAAAAATAATAATATTAATAATAATAATTATAAAAAATAATAATAATTATAAATAATAATAATTAAAAAAAATTAAAAAAATTAAAATTATAACATAAATAAATTAACAAAATTGATATTAATAATATAAAAAAAGAAATTAAATCCAATAAAGTAAAAACAATTTAAAATTGATAAACCAAAAAAAAAAAAAAAAAAAATGAAAGCAAATAAAATAAAAAATTTAAAGTAAATAAAATAAATATCATAAAAAAGTATATATACGTATATGCTAAATAAATTAGAAATTTTAAAATGAAAAAAGCAAAACAAAATTAAAATTAATAAAATAAAAAAATTAAAAATAAGTAAACTAAATTAAATTCAAATTGATAAATAAAATATTATATTAGGTAATGAATTAAACTTAAGGAAAAAAAAAAAAAAATTTTACAATTCATTATGTTCATAAATCTGATCAAAATTGGTGATTAAAAATAGATGGTCATTGTAACCAAGTCGGTGGACCGCTCCAAAAACAAACTCAAAGGACCGACTCGCTTTCCATGCGACATATGGCAGACATCGTATTGTCCGCTAAGTTTAAGCATTTATTAAAGTAGTTTCCTATGATTGTGATGGGTTGACGACACTCTTCTTTACGGGACGAACACCATTGCTGTCCAATTTTGTTAAAAAAAAAAAACATTCTTCCCAGCAACATTTTTTATTATAAACATCTCTTTGGACACAGGAATGCCACAAATTTAGGTAGAACTTTTAGCAATAATGAGTAAAACTTTAATTTTGGTAAAAGTGTGTTAAGTCATTGAGAGCATATGCAACATCGAGAAAAATTTGTATCAAACCTATCCTTTATTATTATGTAAGGCTTAAGTCTGTCCCTCTCCTTTTTTCTATCTCTCATCTGTCCAGATAGATTTGAATTCAATGCACGTGTTCTAGTTTTCAAAACCTTTTGATGATTTCGTGATGCGCGCTCTTCTTCACTTTTCATATAAGAAAAATTGATATTTTAATTGAAAAAACAAACATTTCCGCATAAGAAATGAATGCGAAAAGTAATTTCTAATCAAATCTGCTAAATATATATTTTTTTCTATTATATTATGTCCACCATCCAAGGGCGCGGTGTGTGGAGAGAGAGGTATACCAATTTAGTTATAATGTTTGCCACACTGAAAAGGAACAAGGGACCCTATTAAATATTGATATTCTTGATCAGCATGAAATTCCGCCATGTGTGTCCGTGTGCCTATGCGGCATGTGTTGTTGACACTCTCCTGATAGCAACTTTAAATTTGGTAAAAACATTGAAAGCTTTCGCATGCAGATTGGTTTTGAAAATCAACTAAATTGGTCAGACCACAAGCCCGCAATGGAGCATAAGTTGAACGCACAAAGTTACAAGTGATTAAATTTTCTTTTTTCGCTTTTTTGCTTATTAATCATAAGGTAAACAAGGCAGAATGTTTAATACAATTTTGTGCATTCGTTGAATGAAAAAATATTATCCGCCTAAAAATGCGTTAATTCTAAAATAAATATGGCGGACATTACGACCTGGTGGATGAACTTTTTCTTAATAATACCAGCGATATAGGTATCAATTAAAAGGACTTGGAGACCAGAGTTCGACAAGCTAGGTATATTAATTCGATATTAATCATGGTGGACGGCATGACATGATGGATAAATTTTTTCTTAACAATACCGTCCATATAAAATAAAAACAAAACGGCTTCCTTTGTTAGCCTAAAACCCAACAGACTTTTCTAACATGTGCCTCCTTTTCTCAAGTACCGGTAAATCAGTTAATTTTAAACGATTTTCATAATCCAAGCAGAAGAAAAAGCAGGAATTTTTTTGAACCTGATAATATACTATCTGTTTAACAGGAATAACTTGAGGCCCAGACAACTGGTGTATATTCTAAAGTAGGCCTTACCAGTGCCACATACAAACTCCTTGTTCTTCTAGTCCGCTGACCATTTTATAAATCTTTATAAAATCCAACGAATTTTTTGCTTTATTTGCCATTGATTGCAGATGGGGACCTCTTTTTTGGTCGTGCGAAATGTAACCCTAAGATCAATGTACGATACCACAACTCCAATGTTATGACCATCAATTGCAGAGGTGGAATTAACGTGAGATGACCTAGAGAATAACTTCTTTTTGCACTGGGAAAGGTTTAATGAAATTAGATTAATTCTGCACCAGTATACCAATGGCTTAACGTCGCCTGAAAACATTATATTATATAGTGTGCTGAATGACACCAGGAAGATCGCTAACAAATAAAACAAACAATAGCGGACCCAAAACAGATAGTACTTCGGTATACACTACATATGGTGCAGAAACAATTCGATTTTTGATTGCTTCACAATAAGAAGGTCATGACTAACTCTATCGAATGCCTTACTTGAGTCTGTGAATACAATGTCAGTTTCATTGCATTCAAAAAACCTGACAAGAGAGTTCTAGGATACGTGTAGCGATAGTTTCACCGTAGCAGAATCCGTGCCGGGGGGAGGAAATCACGGACGCAACAGTATGGATGTTACGATACATACGCTGGCAAGTGTGAAGTGCATGGGTTACATTTTTCAATCACGTTTTCCTCTGGGGCTTTGCTTGAAAACTGAAGTCTGTCATGGGAACAAGAAATTATGATATTTACAAAATATTTAATGACAAAACTAAGTCAATGTTTGTAGATAAGCAAAGTAGTGTAAAGTGTTTATCAGCCAGCCTTGGCTTATGAACAAACAATTTTCATTTGTTCCGTTTTAATTGTACTTTTTTAAATTGTTCTTTTTTTTTTTATGAAACTTTTCACATAAAAGTAAATTTTTCACATTATTTCTTTTTTCTATAAATTTCTTAGTAAATGCCTTTATGTTTATTCTCATTGTGAATTGTGTGCTATTTATATGTCCACAGTTAGAAATGTTTTTTTACTAATTTATCTTTTACTAAAATAGTAAAAGCTTGAAGGCGTTTTTCTTCTCGGAAGGTCTAGAACCTAGAACTCTAGAAAGACTGGTAATCTTTATCTTAAGGTGAAACGTTGATGATATTATAGAGAGAATATTTACACTTAAGGCTTAGATGCTTCTAAGAAACTTGGCCATAATTTTCTAATGATTAGATGACAGATATCAGAGGGAAATTCTTCAAACTTGGTATTCACCTGGATTCAAAACAAACTCTGCGAAGAGTTGCAATCTTTTTAAAAATTTCAATAATATATAGGATAAGACGGACAGACATTTATAACTAAAAAGACATGACACAATTTTCGAAGTAAACTTTCAAGAAATAACGAAAGGGACAGATGGAGAGATGGAAAGAAGTTCTCCAAACTTGATCTCAGTTATGCACCTAGATTTAAAGGTATCTTTGATGAGAATTTCGGTCTTCTTAAGAATTTCAATAATACATAAGAAGCCACGGATAGACATTTATAATTGAAAGGACATGACAGAATTTTCAAAGTATAATACATTTACAGGTTATAATGAAGTTAGACGTAGGGTGTCATAGAGAAGATAGAGAAAAGTTCTTCAAACTTGATATAGTCTATTGACCTGGACTCAAAACTATCTCTGCGAAGAGTTGCAATCTTTTTAAGAATTTCAATAACGTTTAAGAAAAGACGGACAGACATTTATAATGACAGGAATTTGAAACTAGATTATCAAGAAATAATGAAATTCGATGTGTTTTATTTCAAGGTGAAATCTAGAAATTTGTAAATTGAATTTTTCTAATTCAAGTCCACTTTTCTTAAAAAAAAAAAAGAATTATTATTCATTTGAATTTAGTTTTAAAGAGCTTGAAAATTGAAATAGTTTTTAAAATAAAGACATTATGTTCGATGATTAGTCAGTCAGTCATTCCCAACGTAGCGTGGCAAAGTTCAGTTGTTCTTTTCTACGATAATTGATTTCTCAATGAGTCGGAATGAAGAAAAGTTTTAACTTTACTGCTGCAAACACTTTAAAACTCAATTACTTTTGCGGTATTAATTTTAATTGACGTTTCGGTTTAACATTAAACAATGTCAGCTGTCTTTTAATGTTCTGCCAAATGCTTTGAAGTGCATTTTCTTTCTTTTTGCAACTAAACGAAACTTATTTCCTTTCCTTTTTAGCAAAAAAAAAAAAAAATTTTTTTTTGAAAAAAAATATTATGCACAATAACAGGAAAAGAGGAGGAGAGGAACGCAAAACAAGAAACTTTTCAATTTTGTGTAACCCGGCTGCCTTAACTCTTAAAAGTTATTGGTTCTTTTTGCTGTAGTTGTTGTAATGCTTTTAGTCTTACGAATAAACGACCAGACAGCAAGAGATAAACTATAAACACAACAACAAGATCTATCTGTAACAAAGTTAAATGACAAAAGGAGGAAAGAAATAACAAAAAAAAAAAAAAAAATGTAAAATAATGAAAATACTAAAATCCTTTAAAAATGTTCGTTCAAAAACAAAATGTTACCGCTTTACCGCTCGCTCATCCAGTCTTCGTCTCGCTGCGACTTTTATCTTTACGACTACAGCAATTCATTGCAGCACCAGCAGCAGCAGCAGCAGCAGCAGCAGCAGCTATTCATTTACAATAAGTACTATGTTAGGTTTTTTCTTTTTCCTTTTTTTTTCTTTAATTTCGTTCAACCACAAATAAATAACAACAAAACAACGACAGCGACAGCAGCACCAGCATCAACAGCAATAGCAGCGTAATTTTTGCTAAATAATAACAGACACATACTCAAATATGTATCTGCACGCATATGTTAACACATACTCACCTGTATATATATATATATATATATATATATATTTATATAAATATATATATATATATATATATATGTATATATAAAAATATAAATATAAATGGGTTTATGTATGCGTACAGCACAAGCATAGTGCCAAAGCTAACGGTATCTCTTAGATGATTGCAATAACATGTATACGCGTATCATGGAGTAGAATAGAAATGGTATGTGTTCAGGTACTCTACACACGTGCTGCTTACACACACCCACAATTTACTAAGTGTGTTTAAGCGTCCAAACACACACAAACACACATACGCAAACACTTGTGCTAGTAAGCACGAAGCACTATTTTAAAGTGCTGTAAGCTGTATAAAAAGCATTCTAAGCATGCATTTCAAGCAGCCAACCATCTATTGTTTATTTATAATATATTGTATGTATATATATATATATGTATATATATATATTATATGTTAGTTTCTATAGAGCAACAAAAAAGAAAAACAAAAACTTATTTTAGATATTGTTAGTTGCTAGTCGTTGTAGCTTATAGATCCACATGCACTCTGTGCAAAATAGTTGTTTTAATAAAACGAAAAAAGCAAAAAAAAAAAAAAAACACAACAGCGTTGATGAAAATGTTTAATTTCTCTTTTTTTTAGTGCAAAAAAGGACATTTTTATACAGCGCACCTACTCTATGTATATGTAGAGAGGATTACATTGTAATAATTGCAAAATGTTACAAGAGATGCATTTATTATCATAGTGCGATCGATCGGAATGTTTAAATTAATTAGTGTAGAGTTTCAATTAAATTTCTTATCATATTCAAGAACAACTTTTTCTCTCTTATTGCCATCAAATTCAGGTATGATTTATGGCGTAGTTAAAGGTAAAGCGTATCAAGTATTAGACTTTCGAAATGTAGTTAACTTCCCACAGCTTTCGCATATTGTACCCAGCTATTCTCATCCCGGTAGCGAAACCGTTATACATCTTGCATTCAATATAGTCTATATATATATATATATATATACATAGTTTCCGCTTTGAGCAAGCGGTTAATTAGCTGAGTTACATACGCGTTTTGTATGCGTTTTATTTATGCCGAAAGATCTATGTGCCTGTCATAAATTTTTCATTTAATGACACACGTTGTTCTTCATGGTTATCTTAAAAAACCTCATTTTACTTCTGGGTCTAGGATCTTATCAATCATATCATAGAGTTGTTTATAGGAGAAGGGTGTAGTGTTGATGTCTGCATGTATGTAGTGACGATAAATGTAGTTTAAGATGGATATTGTAGATACATTTACAATCAAAACACCCGGCTAAAGCACCATTTTGACTAGTATCCAGCATAGCAACAACACAATATAAGGCCTTTCAACAAGAAGTACTAGTTAAGAGAAAAACAGAACCATTGTTTCACGAGTTGTATAGAGATGATGCCATCTCTCGCGAAAATAAATATTATTTACATTCAACATGACAACATTAGTAGGCCAAGAAAAGCAGTCAATGTTCGGTAATGCAATCCATTCATTGTGCCGGTCGCTCTTGCAGCATTCGCCCAATGTCGCCACCAATGCAAAAACTGCGTTAAACTGCCAATTGGTTTGGCTGGAAGGTTGCTTGACTCTTATTCTTGCATTTTCAGGGTCCTAGTTGGAGGCGTTTTGCTTGCTTATCTATCCAGGCAAACGAAAATGAGCCCTTCCGCTAACAATTTTCGTGGTCCTGTCCATGCATTTCTGGGATCTAATTCTAGGCATAGCGCAATTGCGTGTCGATTCATATTTGAAGACATCCTACCTTTTACTTGTGAAATGTCATTTCCATAACAGTTGTATGTTGACAATAGTCGAAGCGCAACATTTTAAATGACATCTTCTTTCGGAAGGCACTGCATAATAGTAATAAGAGCAAGACTACCAATATATATAATACATATATGGTTAATAATTTCTTGATTTCTAACACCCATAACACCGATTCTGTAGAAAAGGATTTGCAGCCGTCTGTTGTATTCATATTCTTACCCCTATCATTGGAAAATCGTCTATGGAATAAGTTTCAATACAGATGTTCCGTTCCCATGAAGCTGTTTGTGTGTCAATTGTGACGTTTGACAATTACTCTCCGTGAAGTTTCATTATGGCTACGGTTGCATCTAAATTCGTGAGAGATGCACAACGTGCTTGACTGTAGAATTGCAGTGCAACGGGGACCGTTATCCAAGGAAAGACAAGAAATTTTAAGTAGACCACGATTTAATTGAAAAGAAGTGTATCTGCACACACCACTGGGGCCAGGTTAGTAACGTACTTCTACGGAGAGATATGATGCGGCACGTGCGGTATCAAGTTAAAAATTCTTAGGCAGAGTGTCCACGTCAAACTGTAAAAGACATCGCGGTTGCTTATTGGAATATGTCGCCAACCAAGATCTCACCCGCTGTTACCCCGAATTCCAATAAGCAATTCTTTTATTATCAAGATCTCGACTCGCACCGCGGCCTTTTGAACCGCCAGATTAGCGAAATGAAGAAATTCATCCTGCGGGAATGTATTTCAGTCTGGCGTTAGTTGCATATAATATTATATTTCTTTCAAATGTCGCCATCTCCTAGCATTGCACCAATTTGGTTTTACTCGATTAACCGTTTCAAATTTAATTGACCCTTTTTTCCTTTTTTTTAACTCAGGAAACCCCATAAGTGTCGGTCGTACTTTTACTTTTTTATCTCATTCCGTACTTCATCGCAGAAGAAGAATACTTTGTGCATTTTTATCTCACCTGAGGAAAAGTCGGAGAACTTTTATCGACCACTTGATCCACATGTTGATTTGAAAAGCCTATATATTCCAAACTTCTATCGCATTTGTTACAATTTTCATAGCGTTTAAGCAGGTGGAAGGATAGACGGAGATAATTAAATAAATTCATAAAATCTTATACCAATTGCAACCGATTTCTTATGAATATGTCCGCATTAAAGCAATCCCCAATCAAAAGCGTATTTTCCTTCTTAACACAAATACTTATCCTACTCTCTAACCCGTAAATATAAATCATGATAAACGGGATAGGAGACGAATGCTGATAGTGCAACATATCAAATATTTGATCGTCATCGCGTCAGCAAGCGTAACATTTTTGCTTGCTTTTAGTAATTAAAACAAGAAACATATAAAAAAATAATGCAGAAGAAAAAAGTTAAAGAAAAAGTTTACAGCACAGCAAAATTGTTCGATGCAATTACACGGAAGCTCCCGATACACACCCACCTGTATATACACGGTTGTGTATACTTTTATATTTTCACTTAATGTTTATAGATTTTAATGGTTCTAAGAAGTGAAAAATACTTTCCTTTTTCTTCCCTATTTATTTATTTATTTATTTTTTTTTATATATTTATTCATTTCATTTCATTTTTTTTGTAAACATATTTTCCTCCAACCGTTATTACTCTATAAAGTCCTCTTTCGTTGTATTGTGACTTAAATAATTTGTATTATGGTTGAGCTTTTTGTTTTTAAGAGGGATAAATAACATTGTGCTAAATATTATATATATATATATACATATATATATATATGTATACATGTATATGTGCCCGTGTAAGAGTGCCGTTGTATTCTTTATTGTAATGCAAAGAAAGGAAAGAACGCGTTGAAGGTAGAGAGGAAAGTAGTGCAAAGAACTGTTATGTTATGTGCTGAACGAAGGCAGTGACTACATCCATCGATGAGGTCGAGAATTTAAAAGCGAACAATAGATAATCATCAGCAATCAGTTTTTATAAAAACTATACATGAATGCACACAGCCGCGGATTTATAAATAGCACGAATTTCAATCAGGAGATTTTCTTATTTATATAAGAAAAAGATTTTATGCTTAGACGAAAATCTATTCTTATAGGGGCTGCCTTGAGGAAAATATTTAAAATATAAGAAGCGCGACTATCAAATGGACACACCCGGACACACTATCTATCGATAGTGCTTGGTATATCGATCTTTATCGTGGTGTAACACATTGTGTCCATGCAATGGCCAGGTTGCCGCCGCTCCCACTGCATGTCCCTCTGTCCACCTCTTCTTTCTGGTCTTCTATCACCGTTTTACACATAAGCTGTCCTCTGAAGGCTTGCTCAAAGACTTGTATAAAGTGCCCTCTGCTTCTTAAAGAATTTTCATACTCTTGGAATTCTTCTTATTTCATAAATTTTTTATTTTAATTATTTATACATTTTAGAATTTTTTGTTCTAGTTCAAATTTTCTTCTTTTAATTTCTTTCTATCTAAGACAGAGGTATGGACGTACATTGATTTTGTTAAAACGTCCAGAAAGGCAAGCTTTAGAAACCTTATAAAGTATGTATACACTTGAGCAACATCAAAAGCTTAATCAATTCGGTTAGTCGCTTAACTCTCTATCCGTATATTCGTCTTGGTAATGTTTGTTGCTAGCACTTTCCTGCCCGGCAAAATAGAGCTGTTTGTTCGCCCTGTTATCGCCCTTATTCGTAGATATAGTATTTCTCATTGTTCTTTTTACATATCTATGCATGACACTCTGTGATATTGGTAGAGAATTAAGACAAGAAATAAAAATTATGTATATTCGCGGTTTTACTACTACCGCTTCTATCTAGATATTGGAAATGATCAACCCAATGCCTAAAGTGCAACACAAACTGAGAACAAATGTGTTTTCTGGGTTTTTCCGCATTCCTCCTAATATGAAATATGGTCATGCGATAAAAATTTCCCCATATATCCTAGAAAAAGTCATCGACCACGTCCATGCAATACTATAATTTAGTTTTTTTTTTGCTTTTTTTTGAGGTCTCCGTTAGTATAAAGGTGATGGGTATAAAAGATTCGATCGCGGCCAGATATATAGCCTTCTTAGTTTTTCCTTTGGAAATTTTTCGATAAATACTTGTGTTCATGTTCTGGTAGTGAGAATCGTCTGCACTATTTATATATCCTTGGCTGTATATATATATATATATATGCAGTACTTACTTTTTAGGTTAGTTACTGCAATTGTTAATTACGTTCCGTATATATCCACTAACAACTTTATTTATTTATTATTAATTTTGTTAGTTATTAAGTTTTTTTTTTCCTTCTTTTTTATGAATATATATATAAATTATGAAAAGACTGTTTACGAAAGTGCTCCTTTACTCTTCATACTTTGTTACAAATAATAAAAGAGAAAAATCCAAGTAAGCAAAAGAAAGTTGTATTAAGCAGAAATAAGTTTCTTTCTTACCTTAGACGAGATCTTTCAAAAAAATATATATGCAAAAGAGTGATAGGAGTAAGGGATGATTTGCATGGCTTACAAGTCTTTATATATTAATGCGTATAAAACAATTTATGCAAATATTTTATTTAAATCGTTCGCAGAGATTAATATTTGACCATTAACGTTGCAGTTTAAGGATATGCTAAGCTTACTGTGCCATTATTAGAATCGAAAAATATACTTTAGCTACAAGGTGTAATAAAATTTCACATTTTTCTTATCAGTTTAGTAAACTAGACTTTTAGACTAGGATTTAGTGCATCTAAAGACTCTTTCGGCCGGGCTAGTGAAGAAAACTTTGATAAAATTCGATCGAAACAAACCGAAATTTTCAATCAATTCCCAAATTCATTTTACAAGTACAAGTAATTGTGACACGTTTTTGTAAGATAAGTGTGAGGAGCAACTATGCTTGAAAGAAAGACAAACACCACATTTGCTGACGTATATGAAACGAGCTTAAAACTGATTGAATATTTGCTGCAAATATTTGCCAATAACCATATGACAATTCGTGAACATGTGCAATATTTGTGAAATATTTACAGTTAACAAAAGATATTTGAGAATATCTTAAAGGATAAAGTAACGTCACTGTAACACAACAAGTTTTTCAATATATGTATGTATATTTTGTTGTTGTTCTTGGATGGAAGTAAAGCTAACAAAGTAATAACATTCGGGGAGGTTATCAAGCGTATGTTTAAGTATTGAAAAGGAAAGATTGTTTTGAAAAGACACGGCAGCCATTCTCTGGACACATCTCAAGCGCTTGAGGTAACACTGCAACAGTCATGTACGATTTTGTAGAATTATTGATTTTTTTTTCGATGGGCAAGTAAATATTTCACTTGAAAAAGTTCAATTTTCGAGTCACAAAAGGCACTAATAAAAAATGTTTAAATTAACTTAGCGAAAATATTCTATGTATTCCTCTAAAGGATGTTGTTTTCAATATACTGTAAATTCTTCGAATGAAGAAAAATGAAAATTGTTTGATTTATGCTGCGTACCGCTATCAAGAACGATGTTTTGATGTAAACGCGTTTAGGCTTTGAACATGCATTACATTCCTGTTTTGTGCATTTTTATCACAATAAGTTTTTTTTTATGCTTTTTGCATTAGTCTGCACTTTCAATACAATAACGATGTCCCGGCATGTTCGAATGTTTGTCCTCATTCGTCCTATTCCTTGGCAAATTTTTTTGCTTGAAAATGCCTCTTGTGCTACGTCTGTCAAAGACAGAAAGTACGTGTTGTGAAACAATGGAAAAAAAATGGCAAGAAAATGTGTAGCGCACTAGTCGAATTTACAAGCAAAATCAAAAACTTCATAACCAAGTTTGAATTTCTTCTTCTTTTCAGGAGCACTGAAAGCTTTCAGCCTGTCTATGCCTCATGTGTTCATGAAGCGAACATATTTTTTTCTGGCAATGAACGTAGTTTCTAAAGACCATCACTAGCAATGACTAGGTAGGAGTGCAGAGACCGCGAAATTTCACGAAAACAATTCTTTGATATACTGATTTTTCCCATGTGTTCTGGAATATCCAAAGCGTCTAATAAGCCAATAAAAAAAAATTTTCTTTTTCGAAAAGTTTACGGTGATGGTATCCTGAAGAGGAGTAAACCACTGTGACCGCTTAAAAGAAGGTTTCTTTTGATCATTTAAAAAAAAAAAAGATCGCAACACGTTTAGTTTAAGGTCAGTCAAAACAGTACAACAGGAGCAAATTTAAATCTAAAAGAAAACAAGTAAAGCATTGTAGTGGGCCACGGCCCATTTCTACATCCTTTTGTTTAATGCGACCATTCATTCATATAGCGACTTTTCAAAATAAGGCGATATACAGCAAGTGACCGAAAAATTAATAGTCTGATGGGGAGTATTTTCAAGAGCGTTCGTTCCTTGGACCAAAATATGTCGGTTTATCGAATTTCACCAAACTATCCCAAACATTGCGATCTGTAGGTTGAAGACAAGAATACGACCATACGGACGGACAAGTTTAGATCGGTATAACAAACCATATGTCTGTCTCAAATCCTTCTGGATGTCGTATGCATCCGCAGAAACTTAACACACTTTCGTATTACAAATGGTGTGGGAGATAAAAAGAAGCATAAGCTACTCTGGCCTATAGCCAAGGAAATGCGCAGAGCTGTTCAAAAACACTGATTTTTATGCGATTGGCGAATATTTGAATGAAAAAGTTCAATTTCCGGCCAAAAAAAAGCAATTTTTTCATTAATAAAAAATATTTACATTAACTTATCGCAAAAATTCATCGTGTAACTCTATGGTAACGTTATTTTAAAAATATTCTCAAAAATTCGAATGAAAAGAATAAAAATTGGAAAAAAAAATTGTCGGTCTCTTAGATTCGCATAAAATTGCTTTCTTAAGTGTTGAGTAATTTGGCTATCAATCTTTTATAAATTGAAGTAATGTAGGCTTTAAAAAATTTATATTATTTGCTTCCACATAACGTTTATAAGGTTTTTTTATAAACTATTATATGCACGCAAGGCGTATGAGTGACACGTACGTACGCACGATATGTACATAAGCAAAACTCGCGTATTGGTGATCGCTTATAATTGCTTTCGTATTTACTTGTTTACAAATTATTATTAAATGATAGATCAAGGAAAAAGTTCATAGCGTTCTTCTATAAAAATTTAAACCCTTTTCTCTTATATTTTAAATATATTTCCGAAACTAAATACGCTGTCGGTAAACTTATACTCTCCCTTGAGAACATCTAAGCTTTTTTAAGGGAAATCTGAATGAAATGATTTTGAATGGAAAGCTTCGCAGAAAGCGCAACTAATGATGGCAGGAAAGAGCAAGGGGCACTAAATTGAGAAGGCGAGCCTTACAAATTTTTGTCGCCCAACAAAACACAATCAACGACATATAATTAAAATTAAAGGATTTTCGATTCTCACAAGAACTCATACGCCGACCTTCCGCGTTCTGTCCGACATGTACAATGCACGGTTTGATATTAAAAATGCATTAATAAGAGAATTGATTATCTCTTATTTGAATCATTTAGGATGTGGTCCCATTTCACGACGACTTTTTTTAGTAAGAAATTTTGTGAGAGGCTTTCTTTACATATAAGCGATTTGAAGCTTCGCATAATTTACTTGAATTGAATATTTTTACATGACTGCATTACGTCAAATAATTTAAAATAATTGAATTTATACGGAGATAGACTTTGATTAGCTTTTAGTGTCCGCGCGAAATGGAAGACAGTATGCACTTAGAAGTGTAAAGAATTACAAATTTCATCATTCTTTTTTCCTTAAATGGCTGTTCTGGTTACGCAGTAAGCAATTATTTATATCCTTAGAGCTCAAGAGTACGCCAATGTAGTGATAATAAAAAAAGAAAAAAAGGTAAAAAAGAAATAAAGAAATTGGTTAAGCTGAAGGGAATTTTTTTCTTGCAGATTCTTAGAAAAGCAGGCAAAGCCAACTTTAAATAACCTCTTGATGACCACTCAGTGTCACTAATGAAGACATGATAAGCCAAGTTTCTAATATAACCGCAAAAGATTGGTTGACTGCTTAGCTACTAAGGAAGAAAATTTTCTCTCTCATCTAGAGAAGTTTATTTATATTCTTGTAACTCCACACTGAAAGCGTATATAACAACTCTTGTTACAATTTGTCTTCATTTTTTTTTGTAAGAAACATTGCACAAGCACACACACACACACACACACACATACATACATATATCTTATTAAGTAGGATAACGCGGTTTTCCTTCTAAACCATAGACATACTTGCACACATATTGCCTACGAGCTGCGTAAGTAAGGTTTGGTTAGACTTTTCCTTGTGCGTGTGTCTGCTTATATGGCTTTCATTGCATTTTATTTTATTTTATTCTATTTTATTTTTTTTTTTCTGTTTTTGTTGGATTGAAGGAGATGACAAATTAAACAAATTGTTGTCGTTATTTAAACAATAGAAAATATGTGCCCGTTTTCTGCTTGAATAGACGATGAGCAGCAGCGGCAGAGACCGAGTGAGAAATTTAGACAAAGTAAGAAAAATAATAAAAACTAAATAAATTGAAGAAAAAAAAAACAAATCCATATAATAGATATGTATATTCTATATATATATATACAACTACATATATATGTATATATATATGTATATGTACATGTAGGTGTACATGCATATGGATGGCAATTCAAGTTAAGCAACATTTTTTTCCACAGGGTATGCTGACAATTCTGTTATGATAATAAAAATAAAGACAAAAAAAAAAAAAAAAACAAAAAAAATAAGGGAAAAAAAAGAAGAAGAAAAGGAACAGAGAAACAAAAAATAGAAACAAATGGATTGAAAGGGTTGAATGGTTATATGTGAATAAAAACGGTTGAGAGTGATGGATGTTTATGCGAGGATGTGTTCGTTTGAGTGGCGGAAGTACTGTTAGGTTAAGAGGAAATACATATAAATTTATCTATAGATATTGTTATACGTAAAACCATGTTTGGTATGCGGTTTAACATGATGAGTTTGTTGTTAACTCTGCACTCTGCATATACATGTAGATAACATTTCAATTGAATATCTATGTAATTTAAGTGTATGTTAAAGTAGTTAGCCATAAAATGTACAGCACTTCAATATTTAAAAGGTATAACTAATAATTGTGTAAATGCAAAGTGACTAAAACAATCTCCAAATAAATGTAAAAAGAAAAAGAAAAAAAAAAAAGAACAAAACACACACAAGGAGGAAAAAATTAGAAAGCCTTACAAATGAAATTAAAAATTAATCCTTAGGATGAATGAAAATTGCATTTGAAGGATATTTGTTGCCTTTGTTGCTCTTCAAAAATCTAATTCGTTTACATCGCATTGTTTCTCCTAATCTTCAGTAGGACATTTCAGTAATCCAGATATTCCTAACACATAACCGACAAACATAAGCGTGTATAGGTACATACACATAAGCACTGTAGCTGTTAATAGATGATAGTCGGATAGAAATTTAAAGAATACTTTTTCTCAAATATTTTTAATATTTAATCTTTTTTCAAATTTTTATTAACTTTTGTTGCTTTATTAAATATTATGTAGTTTTAAATACAACTCAAAACTTTCCATTGATCATAGGGCATTGAATTGCTGATCCAAAGTAGCCAAATAGAAATCAAAAGGAAAGTTTTCCAATTGTCTTTAGCTTTTATTTTCTATTTTTTTTTTTTTTTTTTTTTTTTTGTTTACAGACTAAAATCCCTTTCATTAACACTAACACCTTTTAAAACTAAAGCAAGGCAACAAAAACAAAACAACAAAGCGTATCAAAATAAATTGTATCTTGCCTTCAAGCTTAGACCTTGCAGTGATATTCTGAACAAAATATCGTTCCGAAGAGCGTCACGGCTTTGAGCACACTACCGCACACTGTGGCTCTAATTATTAATCACTCTGTCCAACATTGGTTGCCTTATGTCTTAATGGCTTTGTCAATACATGAAATTGTCGTTATTGACGTAAGTAGAATCGGCACACGCTCCATACGATTTACTGAGATCAAAATTTAGTGAACAAATCTTCCTCAGATGTGACAAGCTGACAAACTACAAGCTTTGAAACATTTGGAGGCGAATCCTCGTTATATTTTTGTTTTTCAAATTTCAACAAAGATATAGTATTGTTATGTGCAATCCACATCGCGACCTGAAAGATCTTTGTACTTGGCCATGTCCTCAGCTTAAAGATTCTTATGAATGCTGCCATCTTCTTCGGTTCGTAGTACTGTACAGTGTGTGACTGGCTCGGCCCACATCTTTTCTCTGGTTTTAGAGAAGGCCTCACATTTAGACGAATAGAATAGAATAAGACGGCAGGTTTCACTCGTCCCATGGCAAAATCTGAACGATTCGATAGGAAAAAAAAGTATGTTTTTCAGGTGAAACCGCTGACCAAACGTAGGTCACTCCTTTCGGGAGATCTCATAAATCTTTTGGTTTGCCGTTGTGCTGCGCTATGTTTCCAATGGCAATCTGTTTTTTCCTGTGCCCATTGCGATATCCACCTATTAATATGGGTTCTTCGTCCGCTACGGAAGGGTTTCGTCCCTATTGTAGTCCCACGGATTTGCTGTTAATATCAGAAAGGCCAAGTAGGGCAATGGAGGGTAGGAACGCAGCGAAGGTAGGCTTTATATCCAAAGTGTCGCACACTTGCACGCGTCTAATGCCTAAAGAATCCTTTTACGCAGGAACTACTTAATGTTATTAATACTTTTAGATTAACTGATGCCCATGAAGAGCAGATTATAATGAGAGTGGAACAAAAGAATCAAAGAGATTGGTAATGTATGACAATCGTGACTAAAACAAACCGCTACAGTCTAAGCAAAGCCAATCAAAGCCCGTGTAAATCAACAAATAGTGGATGTACGTCGCAAGGTTTTCGTGGCGTTTGCTTCAATGATAAACTTAGCTTTGATGGATGTAAACATTTTGAATTGTGTTTTGATAATATTTTGGAAACTCTCTCAGATATTGATTTTTTATTGAAAACTTTAATATAAAAAATGTTGGGCATATTTTCTATTAGTAACAAATTTTTGTTGTTTAAAGAAAAGCTGTTTACAAACCTCGTCTAAATTCATATGGAATTTGTTTTTTTTTATTTTCTTCTAAAAAAATTTTCAGAAAATTTCATAAAAAATTTTGCCAAAGGTATTTCTTGAAAATAGAGAAGTACTTGAAATATTTAAAAAAGGTATTTTTGAAAAATCTATTATTTTAATTTCTTATTAAAGATTTGCTATATCCGTTATTAGGAGAAAGAAGAAATAATTGTTTAGAAGAAGAATGCTTGCAAAATTCGGTTTCTTCCTTTTATTTTCTTCTAAAAACTTTTCTACAAAAATTTCATTAGTAATTTTTTTTTTTTTGACAAATTTTTGTGGAAAATTTTTCTATTTTTGGAAATTCATTTATTCATTAGAAAATTTTCTCGAAAAATTTCAAAAATAATATTAAAAATTAATATTAATAATAATATTAAAATTAAAATCAAAAAAAAAAAGCAAGACGGAAAATTATATTTGGTTGTGACAGAATCTTTTTTAGCCATCACCCTTATCCTATAAAAGATTAAAAAAAATAAAAATATAAATAATAAAAAATAAAAAATCTTGTAGAATAATTTTGTGGAAATTTATATCCTGTGTCTGTTGTAGATTATGAGCGAAGAGCAAAAGATGCGTAAAGCAAAAATTGTTTTCAGTTTTGGTTTTATAGACGTGTGGATGTTATAGACATGTTCTTTGATTTGGTTAGACCATTTTTAAACTCTATTGCGAATTTGTAGGCGATATTTGTATTTTTGCGAACGGGAGAATGCTTACGACAGATAGTACGTGGTTCTGTCGTGGTTCGAACGTGGATTCATTACGGACAAATGGACAGACAAATAGATGCATACGCTTAGGTGGGTTTCGCATCCGCAACTGGCCATAATGGGGTCTTTTAAGTTTGATTCTACGTGTTATAAAGGCACAAAAAAATATTTAATTTTGATGTATTATAGGGTATGGGGTAGGCTTGTCCAATTTTTCCCATTTTTGTACAGGTACAATAGCACAGCCCATAGAATGTATGTACGTTTATCGGCTGTAATTTGTGAGTAATGAGCAAAGAAACAATTTTTTATTCCATTTGAAAGAGAGAGGGGTAAGGAAGTAGTGTGAGCGTGTCCTTCGACCGACTTGGCTCATTTTTAATACCACTGTTCGTGCAAGAAGTTTGAATGCTTCTTGTCAAATTTGAAGTGGACAGCTTCAAGACCGTTGTGAATGTTTCCAGAACACATTACACACACGGACACACTGACGGACGTGCTTAAATAAATTGAGAGTTCGATCCTGCTCAGTAGCCTCCGAAGAGGCTACTTCCTTTTGGCCGTTGTTAACGTTTCGACGAAACGAATATATCCCCCATCCTTCGGTGATGAATATAAAAAAGTAAATTCATTTCATTTCAAGGAGTTTTTTTTTACTTCACGAAGATAAATTTATTTTATTTATGATATTATTAAAAAATATATTATGTTTTGCATTTGTTTGTGAAGATGAAGATTTGCATAAGCATTAAGTGGATTTTCAGAAGAATTTCATTCTCATTCCTTCATTGTGTATGCTTGCGTTCTTTTTAAATAATGTCTTTAATTCATTTTTCTCGTTTCTAGTTATTTTTGTCATTACGATTGCAAGTGAAGTATACGAACGATGATTTGTATATGGCTGCTATATGAAAGCCTACGCACTTTTGCTTCTGGCGCCGCTTTTTCACCAAATATACATTCAACAACAGACTCCTCGCAAAACAATTTTTTTTTTGCTTAAACGACGACGACAACACGGAGAACCTCAAGAACTTTTATTAGCGCTTGCTAATGTTTGTCGGCTGGTTCTAAAAGCTATTGCAGTGTAAGGAAACAATGAAATTTTATGCTACATGTCAGTATAAATGTGATGACAACAACGACAGTATCTTTAGCAACTATAACTGTAATTGTGATTGTCGTCCGCGTACATGTCAAAGAGATGATATAATGGCCAATGGTTTTACAGGGGGATGTTTAACGAATACGTCTTACCTCAAAAATTATAGCTCGCCAACATCCACTCTTTATAGTAGTTGCCCTCAGCTTGGCCAAAGCTATTGTAGTTTACCCAGAAATCTTTATAGTACCATTAGGCCGCCACTCCTACAAACGAATAGTAACTGTTGTAACGTAACGCTTAAAAGTAATTCCGAACAAGAATTGTGTAGAAAGCGAGCAACATCAACACCATTGAAAATCTGTAATAAAAGAGTAATATTGTGCAATAAGTGCGCGGTGTGACGAAGGTATAATTTAAATTGCGAACATCCCCCTCAATTACCGCCTAGACAACCTCAGTCTTATCACCAATTCACAGAAAAGCTGTTAACAACTACACCAAAAACTTATCCACTTTTACCGGATTTCTCGATTGCTACCGCTGCTTTAACTACACGGAGGATCTTATGCGCAAATTGCCGTTATAATGATCAACCCGTAGTTTGGTGGGTGTCTTGTCCCCGCTTAGCTCAAAAAGATTCCACTCATAGCCTAAAGGAGTTAAGCAATGCAGCCAGCTTTTGGATAAAAAATCAAACAACGTTAGACAACAACGAACAACCCGAAACAACGTCTGCGATCATGACAAAAAAATCGATAAGTCTAATTGTTAATCAACAGCAACAGCAGCAGCAGCAGCAACAACAACAACAACAACAACAGCAGCAGCAACAGCAGCAACAGCAACCCTCAATAAGTAGTGAGAATTATATGAAACAACAGCAGACTGCGAATATGGCTACGCCGTCTCCGCCGCCACCGCCTTTACTAAGAGCCCATCATCAACACTCCATTACAAATTTGCCGGCCTTAGATCTGTATGAAACCTATGGGGCCATACCCTCAACAACAACGACAGCAGGTCACAGTCATGCTGGCAGCAACCATCAAAACACTTGCAAAAGACATGCGAAACAACAGCAAGAACAACAACAACAACAACAGCAACAACATCAAACGGAACATCAAAAGCATCAGCATTATCTTCAACAGCAACCACAGCATCCACAGCAGCATCAGCGTTATCCTTGTTGTAGTTCCTATAATATAGAGCATAAGATGCAAATGCCAGGCTGCTTGTGTAACAAAATATATCATCAGCAGCAACAGCATCCAACCGCAGTAAATCTGATAGCAACACCAGCACCACCTACCGCTGTATCAACAGTGCCTGCATTGTCTCGGACTCCACAACGACAATGCAATCATGCCTTCTATTACGGTAAGGTTTCATTTTATTTTATCTCTATTTCTTTTATTTAATTTTTTTTTTCTTTTTTTACAAATTTATTTATTTATAAAAATATATTTTTTTATTTCATATTAAGCACCCGAGCATTGCATGCTGCAGTATGAAGAACAAGACTCCGGTTTTCCGGGTCTTCGCGATCAGGAATTTTATTTGCTTCATCGCAATATACCGGCCCTGCGAAGGACGGGCATTGATACCACTGGTATACGCCAGCATTATTATCCTGATGGCGGCTGGGGTTGGATAATTTGCGGCATGTCTTTCCTAGTACACCTGTTAACTACTGGCTTACAATTATCCTACGGTTTAACTCTGTTTTATGCTTTAACGCATATCCATAATTCCAGTGGGAACGGTATGTTTCCGCTATCAATAGCTTATATTATATGAGGTGCTCATAATTCTTACTTTACAGAATGGTTAGGTGCTCTTAGCTGGTCTATATCGATGGTGTTGACACCTTTTATCGATACTTTGTCTAGGCGTAAATCTACAAGACTTTTGGCTGTGGTTGGAGGTTTGATCATGTCTTTGGGTATATTATTTACATCATTTGCAACGGAAGTGGATCAAATGATTTTCAGTTACGGTAAGAAATAGTAAGAGGAAGAGATTAAAATTTTTTTTTTTTAAAGATACAGAAGATCATTAAGGGATTCAAAATTCTTGATAGACTTTTCTTGTTTCAAATTCCTATTAAAGATGGATCCTATCGTGTATTCATTGCATAAATGTAATAATAACATAAGTGTGAATGAAACAAAATATAATAAATACATAAATTAAATAAATAAATTATAAATGACAAAATGAATAATAAACGAGTAAAAAGCTTATGATAGGCCACGACCCACCGTTAAATATGCTACACCATTTCGTTTCGCGTAGTTATCCATGCAACGAGTTTGCAAAATAAGACGTTATATGGGAAGGGGTCGAGACCCGAATTGTTTTTAATTCATTCCTCTTTTATTCAAACCAAGTCAGTGAACCAAATTTCATCGAAATATCCCACAAATTGCTACATGTAAGTTGAATAGAAGACGGACAGACGAACGGACAAGCTTAGATCGATTCAGAAAGCGATTCTTGATCGATCGATATAATAAAAGGCAGATTTAATTCAAGTTCTTCAGGGTGTAGCGCACATCCTCATCCGCACAAGCTTAATATGCCCATCTACCACAAGTGGCACAGACTATGATTAATAAAAAATAAAAAAATTAAATAAATACAATATATACAATATAAATAAATAAATTAAATAAATTCAATCAATAATGACCAGGATTGTATTTTGGGAAAAATCATCAATAGCTAAACCGTTGAATAATAACTCTTTTGTTTTTGTTTTGTAGGTTTTATTTATGGCGTTGGAGTGTCTATGGTGCGTGAAACCTCTACCATTATGTTGGGCAACTATTTTAAGAAACGTAGATTATTTGTAGAAATGGTGGCAATGTCCGGAGAAGGCGTGGGCATAGCATTGTTCTCTGTATTATTGAGAGAGGGTGTTGGGTAAACTTATTTTATTTTTGTTGTTTTTGCAAAAAAAAAAAAATAAATAAATAAATAATTAATTATTCAAAATATGTTTGAAAATCTTTTCAGTAAAGTGGGCTGGCGTAGTGGTTTACAGATAATAGCCGCTCTATGTTCGATAAGTTTTTTTGTAGGTTTATTATATCGGCCGGCATCGTTATACCATCCTCAGCGTAGAGCGATACAACATTTGAAAAATCAACGTAAAAAGGTTTGCAAATTGGCAAATTTTCAGGTCGCTTTCTCTGATCACTTAAAAATTCTGTTTTCTTCTTTTTTCAATTTCAGATGCGTGATAACAAAACTTCTAGCACACCATTGGAACCTAATATTTTTAAAAAAATTTTTCAAGACATATCAAATCTTAAGTCGGGTACTATAAAAATTTTATTGTTAACGTCGGCCGTGGCAGCTTTGGGTATTTATACGCCCATGTTTACATTGGTGGGAATAAAGCAAGAGCTTAATACAAACAAAGATGATGGGAAATTTCAGGACAGCAACAAAGCTAACGATAGTTCCGAAGCTCAGGAACTTGTTTTGATGCAAACTATACTCGGCATGTCGACAACGTTGGGAGTAGTTTTGGCGGGAGCCTTAATTCGCAGACCCTTCGTGATTAGAAACTTCATTTTATCCACATCGATTGTGGCGCAAGTAAGTTCTCGAAAAACAAAAAACTCATTTGGCGCCTAAAATAATTTTGTTTTAAATTTCAGTTTTTTATCGCTTCCGTGGCTTTGTCCATACTATTCATGTCATTTGTTATGGGTTACAGGAGCTTATGCATACTATCTGGGCTTTATGGTGTGGGTTTCGGTGGATTCCGTTTTTCGTTTAAAATGTTGGCCTTGGAAAGAATAAAAATGAAATTTTCTAAAACCTGGGGTTTCCTGCGAGGAATTGAAGCTATTCCAGTACTAGTTAGCGTACCTTTAACTATATTTTTAAATGATTACTCTTTAAAATATGGACGAGCTGGTTATTATATATGCTCGGCTGCGGCTGCAATTGCCGCTATTATTATATTCTTTATAAATCACTCAAACTATGTGCAAAGCGCTCCGAAACGTACCCAAGAGAATGGAATAATTCCGCAACGAATGCGTTCAATGTCCACTCAGCATGTAAGAACTAAATATCGTCCAGCCTTTACTGTCGATTATTCAAAAACAAACGGCTGTGATTATGTAATGCCCGACTTTCTAAATCGCAGTTGCGTTAGCCTGAATCAAGTAATGGAAGGAGGAGCAGGAGGTTCCTGTTTATATGGTACACCAATATTAAGAAATCAGTGCCATCATCATCTTATGCCATTTCAGTATAATCAACAACTATACAATCCTGCCTGCCTATCAACGCATGCTGATGATGCGGCTAGTCATCGATATCCTTATCATTACGATACCGGAGCTGGGCAATACCTACGGCGCAGTCTTTCCTTTATACAAAATGCGAACTGTTGTGGTTCTACACAACTACATTGTCATTGTCAGGCTAATCTTCAATGGTCACAAAGAGATTTAAGGTGAGCGTGAATTTAAACGACGGACATCACCATACGGTATCTAAGAATAAAGGATGGGATTATGTTAATTTTGTCATTCCATTATATAAGAAGAGACGAAAGTTCGGATGTTGACTCTATGTATTTCGATTATCCTATCTGATCCAGTGACTGGTGTGTTAAACAACATCATTTCTTTGCGCCTGGCTAATCTCATCGAATTGTCCAGGGTTTTTGTCATGGGTTTGAAATGCTCTTTTCTTCAAAAGTCTTTTCAAACGGTACTACGGTAGGGGGATTTACTTTTTCCATATATGGGGTTTCGGTAAAAGATTTA